>BPUM01000373.1:0-65619 GCA_020521455.1 Prunus kanzakura
TCCGATAGAGCCCAAAACTTGGGCATCATCATAATATGGTGGGAGGAGTCATTTGGTACGTTTTGAGTGAAATCCAATCGCTAGAACTACGGAATACACCAACCACTTCTATAAGGAATGAACTACCTTCGAACCTGAATTGTCCAATTTCTTACCCCTATTGATTTCCCATCGAGCACAAAACTTGGGCATCATCATAATATGGTGGGAGGAGTCACTTGGTGAGTTTTGAGTGCAATCCAATCACTAGTCTATTATTAAGTAAAGACGACCCTTTTTATATGAAAATGGTCGTCTATTATGAATACACCTACCACTCCTACAAGGAACGAACTGCCTTTGAACCTGAATTGTCCAATTTCTTACCCCTATTGATTTCCGATCGAGCCCAAAACCTGGGCATCATCATAATATTATGGGAGGAGTCATTTGGTGAGTTTTTAGTGAAATACGATTGCTAAAACTACGGAATACACAACCCACTCCTATAAGGAACGAACTGCCTTTGAACCTGAATTGTCCAATTTCTTACCCCTATTGATTTCCGATCGAGCCCAAAACTTGGCCATCATCATATTATGGTGGGAGGAGTCATTTGGTGAGTTTTGAGTGAAATCCAATCACTAGTCTATTATTAAGTAAAGACGGCCCTTTTTATATGAAAATGGTCGTCTATTATGAGTACACCTACCACTCCTATAAGGAACGAACTGCCTTTGAACCTGAATTGTCCAATTTCTTACCCCTATTGATTTCCGATCGAGCCCAAAACTTGGGCATCATCACAATGGGGTGGGAGGAGTCATTTGGTGTGTTTTCAGTGAAATCAAATCGCTACAACTACGGAATACACCGGCCACTCTTATAAGGAACGAACTGCCTTTGAACATGAATTGTCCAATTTCTTACCCCTATTGATTTCCGATCGGGCCCAAAACTTGAGCATCATCATAATATGGTGGAAGTAGTCATTTGGAGAGTTTTGCGTGAAATTCAATCACTAGAACTATGCAATACACCAACCACTCCAATTTGGAACTAACTGCCATCAAAGTTGAATTGTCCAATTTCTTACCCCTATGGATTTCCGATTGAGCCCAAAACTTGAGCCTCACCATAATATGGTGGCAGGAGTCTTTTGGTGAGTTTTGAGTGAAATCCATTCGCTAGAACTATGGAATACACCAACCACTCCTAGAAGGAAGGAACTGCCTTCGAACCTGAATTGTCTAATTTCCTACCCCTACTGATTTCCGATCGAGCCCAAAACTTGGGCATCATCATAATATGGTGGGAGGAGTCATTTGGTAAGTTTTGAGTGAAATCAAATCGCTAGAGCTACGGAATACGCCAACCACTCCTATAAGGAACGAACTGCCTTCGAACCTGAATTCTCCAATTTCTTAGCCCTATTGATTTCCGATAGAGCCCATAACTTGGGCATCATCATAATATGGTGGAAGGAGTCAATCGATGAGTTTTTAGTGAAATCCAATCGCTAGAACTACGGAATACACCAACCACTCCTATACGGAACGAACTGCCTTTGAACCTGAATTGTCTAATTTCCTACCCCTATTGATTTCCGATCGAGCGTAAAACTTGGGCATCATCATATTATGGTGGGAGGAGTCATTCGGTGAGTTTTGAGTGAAATCCAATCGCTAGAACTATGCAATACACCAACCACCCCAACTCGGAACGAACTGTCTTTCAATTGGAATTGTCCAATTTCTTACCCCTATGGATTTCCGATCGAGCCCAAAATCTGGGCATCATCATAATATGGTGGGAGGAGTCATTTGGTGCTTTTGAGTGAAATCCAATCGCTAGAACTACGGAATAAACCAACCACTCTTATAAGGAACGAACTGCCTTCGAACCTGAATTGTCCAATTTCTTACCCCTATTGATTTCTGATCGAGCCCAAAACTTGGGCAACATCATATTATGGTGGGAGGAGTCATTCGGTGAGTTTTGAGTGAAATCCAATCGCTAGAACTACGGAATACACCAACCACTCCTATACGGAACGAACTGCCTTTGAACCTGAATTGTCTAATTTCCTACCCCTATTGATTTCCGATCGAGCGTAAAACTTGGGCATCATCATATTATGGTGGGAGGAGTCATTCGGTGAGTTTTGAGTGAACTCCAATCGCTAGAACTATGCAATACACCAACCACTCCAACTCGGAACGAACTGTCTTTGAACTTGAATTGTCCAATTTCTTACCCCTATGGATTTCCGATCGAGCCCAAAACAAGGGCATCATCGTAGTGTGGTGGGAGGAGTCGTTTGGTGAGTTTTGAGTGAAATCCGATCGCTAGAACTACGGAATAAACCAACCACTCCTCTAAGGAATGAACTGCCTTCGAACTTGAATTGTCCAATTTCTTACCCTTACTGATTTCCGATCGAGCCCAAAACTTGGGCATCATCATAATATGGTGGGAGGAGTCATTTGGTGAGTTTTGAGTGAAATTCAATCGCTAGAACTATGGAATACACGAACCACTCCTGTAAGGAACGAACTTCCTTCGACCCTGAATTGTCCAATTTCTTACCCCTATTGATTTCCGATCGAGCACAAAACTTGGGCATCGTCATAATATGGTGGGAGGAGTCATTTGGTGAGTTTTGAGTGAAATCCAATCGCTAGAACTACGGAATACATGAACCACTCCTGTAAGGAACGAACTTCCTTCGAACCTGAATTGTCCAATTTCTTACCCCTATTGATTTCCGATCGAGGACAAAACTTGGACATCATCATAATATGGTGGGAGGAGTCATTTGGTGAGTTTTGAGTGAAATCCAATCGCTAGAACTACGGAATACACCAACCACTCCTATAAGGAATGAACTGCCTTCGAACCTGAATTGTCCAATTTCTTACCCCTGTTGATTTCCGATCGAGCCCAAAACTTGAGCATCATCATAATATGTTGGGAGGAGTCATTTGGTGAGTTTTGAGTGAAATCCAATCGCTAGAACTACGGAATACACCAGCCACTCCAACAAGGAAAGAACAGCCTTTGAACCTGAATTGTCCAATTTCTTACCCCTATTGATTTCCGATCAAGCCCAAAACTTGGGCATCATCATAATATCAGTACTAAAAAATGGGCAAAAGACGACCAGAAAAAGACGACGGAAGAACAAAAAACCGTCGTTGTTTTTAAAAAGACGACGGTAACAAAAAACCGTCGTGGATAAGTGACTTAAACAACTAAAAAATGGAGATACTGTTGAGAATTTTTTTATAACGACGCACACAAATAAAAAAGCGTCGTCTTATTGAATAGCTTTTCTTCAGAGTTAAAATCTGACCAAAAAACAACGACAGCAGGTATGACAAGCGTCGTCTTTTAAAAATCAAGTGTCCTTTTTTTGGTAAAGACCTGGTTGTTTTGAAAGAACTGTCCTTTTTTTTACTTCAAGTCTGATTTTGATGATTTTTTACAGCTACACTCCTTGACCATATATGAATACAATGACTGCATTCGATTGTCAATTTAAAATATTTACACTAGTGGATACTGTGGGAGTCAATTTCCTCCCACGGGAATATTCGCCTAAAGATTCCTTCGTCTTCTCCGCCTCTCTTTCTCCCTGCAAAACGAATAGCAATAAGAGGACCACACCCGGGGGTGTTGGCCAAAGGCCCTCCGATGCCTAAATTAGTTCAATTGATTTAGGGAAAAAAACCAATAGCTAAATAGGGTACGGAGTTTATATGTGTTTTTGGGATGAACCGGGCGGCCAGAGCCTTATGTAAAAGAGGGAGAGAAAGGAGGTGGCTAGGGTTTCTGAGAGATGATTTCTGCAGAGTTTCAGTAGGAATTTAGACGTACCTTCACCCTTGTGTGTAGCTAGGTATTTATAGGAGTCTCGGGAGCTAGGGTTTCAAAGGAATAATTCCGTAGATGGAAGGGAATTATTCCTCCCCAATTTGGCGAGATTTGACTAATTAGGGATTTGATTTATTTGATTTAAATCAAATCCCTAATCAGGATAGCAATCAAATCAACACCTAATTAAATTAGGCAACTCCTCCATTAATTGAGAATATTCGTAGGAATCAAATCAATCCTCAACCTAATTAGGTAACATTCTATTTAATTGGGTAACCCCCAGTTAAATTGAATAATTCCCAATTAGGTCAAATAATCCCCAGATGGAAGGAATTATTTGACCTAGGGTTATGAATTAATTCGGTTCCCACAAATGCCCCCCAGCTTCTGCATGGCGCGTGGTGGCATGCAGGAGATGTAAATTATCTATTGGGCTGTCCAGCTGTAACTGGGCTTCCTTCAGTGAGTTGGACTCATTTTGCAGATTGGGTTCCCAATTGGAGTGAGCTTTTGACTGTTCATGGAGTTGGGTTCCCAGTAGGAATGGGCTTGCAATTCCTTCTTGACCTAGGATGCCCAACCTGTGTAAATGTAGGGCTTCTCTTCACTCTTCTTCACATCGCAAACTTAACTTCTCTACTTTCTAGCTTGAGAGAGATCTTGGAGAATTTGTACTGCTTGTCGAAGAGAGGAATCGCCGTGCATCCAAAGGTAAGTCGAGCACGTATATTTCTTTTTCTTCATCTTTTCTTCTTTTTTGCTGCGAAGGCTAGCTGGGGGAAGTCCGGCTAGTTGTCGTCGTGACAGGCGATGGCTGATAGTGGGCGGTAGTCGTGGTAGAGCAGGTGTGCGCAAGTGGACCAGCTATTGCCTATCGTCGCAGGTCTGGGCTGAAGCATGCTTGGCCTCATGCGTTGCGGGCCTGTCAGCTGGGCAAGTATCGGGAGGAAGTTGGTGGTCTGCCCCCTGCCCAGGATGTTGAGAGATTGAAGTAGAATGGTCCAGATTCTGATGATCTGCCCAAAGTAAGGCTGACGTCAAGTCTTCTAGAAATGGAGTTGCGACTTCGCGTGCGAATGATGTGTCTCTGTTGAAGATGAAGCCAAAGTCCAATTCTGCTGGGAAGACTCAAGTGGGGTTTGTTCCATCATCATCCGAGCCTCCTGCTGACAAGCTTGAAAATCATGATCTGCTTCGTGAGGTAGTTCGTGCCCGATCCCGTTCTGCCGAGCGTCAAAGAGATGCAGATATTCCTCTTCGTAGTTCGAGTCGTCTGCATCAGTCAAAGAATAGAGATCGAAGCGGGAGATCTGCTCATGGCTCAGTTGTTGAGACACGGGTAGTCAAGAGTGGAGTTGATTCTGCCTCATGGACTTCTTCGGAGGCGAGGTTGGCAGAGTCTAAGAGGATGAGAGAGTCATCTGGCCAGGCGAAGGGTTCTTTTGCAACGTCAGCTGTTGGTCCCAAGTTTGACAGGCCCAACCCCACAGGAGGTGCACGCGTGTCTAATCTGCTCAAGACGAACTTTCTGTCAAGCTCGTCCACTTGTGCTGAATTGGTTAACCACGTCCGCCAGGCCAGCGAACTTGGCACCCTCTCGAGTCTTTTCTTGGAAAAACAAAGGGAAGTGACACTCCATTTGCTTCCGTCTCGAGCGCAAGAATGTTGACGTCTCATTTGGTTATGACAAGCTTCTTGCTAAGTTTGGCGCCTATAACAAGTCTGCATTAGAGATGGAGACATTGAGATGCTCTGTTCTGACTTGCTCCATGTGCAAAGTGAGCAGGTTAATGCTGTGAACATGGCAGGAGCTGAAGAACAGGCAGCCGAAGAGGCGATAGCTGAAGAGGATGAAGCAGAGGAGGATGCAGCAGATGAGGTAGTGGCAGACGTCGCGGATCAAGCAGGTGGAGCTGCTGAGAACGTGGTTGATCAAGCGGATGCCGAAGAGGCTGTAGATCAAGGATCTCCTGCTGGCGTCCCAAAGTAAATGAAGACTCCTTTATTTCTTTTCACCTTGTAGTCTGCTTTCTTGTTTAGAATAATTGGCCTTATTCAACCATCTTCCTTTTGTTGAACTTGGCCGGTTGGTCAGCTTGCTATGGAAATTTCAGTTATTTTTTCAACTTCAATTGGCATATTGACTTGTGGACTGCTTGAGTAACCAGCTTGTATTTTGATTGCGCATCTTCTTTTGGAGATTTTAAGATTGCCAGGGTCCCTTTTAAGGGACTCCGTGCATGTTCTGCGCATCCCGTAAGATGTTTTCCCTTAGGAAATTGGCGAGGGCCAAGGTCCCCCTTAAGGGACTCCGGGCGTAGGAAATTGGCGAGGGCCAGGGTCCCCCTTAGGGGACTCCGGGCGTGTTCTGCTCCGTAAGATGTTTTCCTTTAGGAAATTGGCGAGGGCCAGGGTCCCCCTTAAGGGACTCCGAGCGTGTTCTGCTTCCGTAAGATGTTTTCCCTTAGGAAATTCCTGGCGCACCCTGCGTTTCCCTTAGGACGCTTTTTATGGGCTGCGTCTCCCGAAGGATGCTTTGGTCGTCGCCCTGCGTCTCCCGAAGGACGCTGCTTATGAACAACTGTGTGACTATCCTGCCTCCCTTAGGAAACGGATAGGAACCTGGATACCTCCCTTAGGAAATTCCTGGCGCACCCTGCGTCTCCCGAAGGACGCTTCTTATGGGCTGCGTCTACCGAATGACGCTTTGGTCGTCGCCCTGCGTCTCCCGAAGGACGCTGCTTATGGGCAACTGTGTGACTATCCTGCCTCCCTTAGGAATCGGATAGGAACCTGGATACCTCCCTTAGGAAATTCCTGGCGCACCCTGCGTCTCCCTGAGGACGCTTCTTATGGGTTGCGTCTCCCGAAGGACGCTGCTTATGGGCAACTTATATGGAGATATTTGGGTATGAGTAGGCAGATAAGACATTCTGGAATGAGAAACTGAACTTATATTGACGTTTATAAGGTTACAGCGCTTTATTCGAGAATGTAAATAACTGGATACAAGAATTGTATCATGGATAATACAAGAAATCTTCTTCAGAGATGTGTAGGGCTCAGTCATCTGCTTGGGACTAAGGAGGAAGCATCATGGATAATACTTTCGGAGATGGTAAGCGTTCCACTGTCGTGGAATTTCCTTCCCTTCCATGGTATCTAGTGTGTAACTCCCCCTGCCCCCAGACCGGCTGACTACATAAGGTCCCTCCCAGTGAGGATTCATCTTTTTTGACCCTTGCCTTGGTGCAGTGATGAAAGCCTTCCTTAGCACGAGATCACCTGGTTGAAACTATCTGACTTTGGCTCTTTTGTCGTAGTAAGACTTCAACTGTTGTTGATAGGAGGCGACTCGGACAATAGACTTTTCTCGTTCGCCCTCAAGCAAGTCGAGGTTGAGCTTCATCTGCTCGGAGTTCTGATCAACACTGCCCACCTCAAGGCTTATGGAGGGGACAGTGATGTGAGGAGGGATGATTGCTTCCGTCCCATAGGCGAGGGAAAATGGGGTTTCGCCAGTCAATCTCCTTTTGGTGGTGCGATAAGCCCATAGTACTCCGGGGAGTTCATCCACCCATTTCCCTTCGGCGCCTTATAGCCTTTTCTTCAAGCAGTCTAATATGACTTTGTTGGATGCCTCGGCCTGTCCATTTCCTTGCGGATATCTCGGGGTGGACAGGTGTTGTTTGATTTTGTATTTGGCAAAGAAGGCGGTGATGTGTTTGCCGATGAATTGTGAGCCATTGTCGGTCACCAGTGACTGTGGGCAGCCAAACCGGCAGATGATGTTTCTCCGAATGAATCGCTCCACATCGGCTTCTTTAGTAGATGATAGAGCTTCGGCCTCGATCCATTTAGTAAAGTAGTCGGTGGCGACGATCATCATGTCCTTTTTTACGGACGCCGACGGCAGAGGACCCACTAAGTCAATGGCCCTAGACTGTTTTGTGGATGGTAGACTTCGACAGGCAGGTTAGGAATTGGCTTGTATCGCTGACAACGATCACATTTCTTGACATACTCAGTGGAGTCGTGGCGCATGGTAGGCCAGAAGTAGCCTATGTTTAGAGCCTTCTGGGCTAGTGATCTGCCCCTAGAGTGGTTGCCACACTCGCCGTCGTGAATTTTGCAAAGGACCTCGAGTGTTTGAGGGTATTTTATGCAGGTAAGATGAGGGCCGGAGTATGATCTGCGGACGAGCTTGTTGCCGTGCATGTAGTATCTCGTGGCCTTCTGCTGGACTTTTCTAGCTTCGGATTTGTTCATTGGTAGATTTCCATTCTTCAAGTAGTCGATGATGGGGTCTTGCCAGCTGGGGTCCTCGTCAATCTGCATTGCGTCGATTGGCTCTACTTCTTCAATGCTTGGTCGGTCAAGGTGTTCGACCGGGATGGAGCGTCTGAATTGGGTATCCAGCGCTGATCCTAGGCTTGCCAGTGCGTCTGCATGCGCGTTCTCTGCCCGAGGCACTTGTTGGATGGTGAAGGTAGGAAACGCCTTCAATAGCTCTTGGACTTTGTCAAGGTACAAGATCATCCTTGGGTGCTTTGCCATGTATTCGCCTGAGGCTTGATTCGTGATCAACTGGGAATCTGAGTAGATGGCTAGCTTCTTGATCGCTAGCTCCTTTGCCAAGCGCAGGCCAGCGAGCAATGCCTCGTATTCTGCCTAGTTGTTTGAGGCTGGGAAACCAAGCCTGATGGCCTGCTCCAATAGGGTCCCATCTGGGGTGATGACGACGACGCCTGCTCCCGCTTCTTTTTTGTTCGACGCTCTGTCTACACGCAATTGCCACATGTCTGTGGGTTGGTTAGGTTCAGTGGAGGTGCCGTCTGCTTTTGACTTTTCCTTCTTATTGTTGACCAACTTCTCTTCTTCGGCTGGTGAGGTGAATTCTGCCACAAAGTCTGCTAGAGCCTGGGATTTTATTGCATTTTTTGGCTGGTAGAGGAGGTCGTACTGGCTTAGTTCTATAGCCCATTTCATGAGTCGCTGGGAAGCGTCAGGGCTGTGAAGTATTGATCTCAAAGGAAAGTCGGTCATGACGATGACTCGGTGAGCTTGGTAGTAGGGTCGTAACTTCCTCGCGGAAACAACAAGTGCCAAAATAAGCTTTTGACGTGTAGAATACTGGATGTTGGGCCCCTAGTTCTTCTCGAATGAGAGCTGAGCTACCGGCCGAGTTGGACACTGCCAGGTATACGAACAAGTCTTCGCCTGGGACTGGTTTTGAGAGTAGGGGAGGTGAAGTGAGGTAAGTCTTCAGATTCTGAAAAGCTACTTCGCACTCCTCATCCCACTTATCTCTTTCTCATTTTTTCAAAGCTTTGAAAAATGGTCTGCACTTGTCGGTAGATCTCCAGAGGAATCGATTGAGGGCCGCTGCTCTGCCCTTCAGACTTTGTATTTCCTTCATTGTGGAAGGCGACTTTATCTCGAGAATGGCCTTGATTTGTCGTGGGTGTGCCTCGATACCTCATTGCGTGACTAGGTACCCTAGGAATCGGCCGGACGATACGCCAAACGTGCATTTACTTGGATTCAACTTCATGCGATACTGGCGTAGCAAGCTGAATGCCTTGGCGAGGTTTTTGATGTGATCTGCACGTTTTGGGGCTTTGACCAGCATGTCGTCCAAGTAGACTTCCATAGTCTTGCCAATCTGCTCCTTGAAGATTTTATTCACGAGCCTCTGGTATGTTGCTCCGGCGTTCTTTAGCCCAAAGGGCATGACCTTGTAGCAGTAGGTCCCTCTCTCGATGATGAAAGAAGTTTTCGCCTTGTCATCCTCGTGCATCATGATTTGATTGTAGCCGGGGTAGGCGTCCATGAAGCTGAGCAGCTGATTGCCGGAGGTGGAATCCACGAGTTGGTCAATTCTTGGCAATGGGAAGTTGTCTTTAGGACATGCCTTGTTGAGGTCAGTGTAGTCGACACAAACTCTCCATTTGCCATTTTCCTGTTTCGCCACCAGAACAACGTTGGCCAACCACTCCGGGTAGGAGACCTCTTCAATGAAGCCGGCTGCTAGAAGTTTGTCGATCTCGGCTTCGATGATTGCGACCCGCTCTGGGGCGAAGTTGCATCTCTTCTGGGCCACTGGCTTGCTGGCAGGGTTGACGTGGAGTCGATGGCAGATGATGTTCGGGTCGATGCCAGGCATGTCCGACGGTGACCATGCGAACATGTCCTTGTTGTTCTGGAGGAAGGTGGTCAGCTCCACCTTCTCGTCTGGGCTTAGGCGCGAGCCGATCCGCGCTTTTTTGTCTGGCTGGTCAGGATCCAAGGGTATTAGCTCGATGTCCTCTTCGGGTTTCCATCCTTCTTCAGGGGAGACCTCCGGACGAATTTCCTAGGCTTGGTCCTGATTCTTTGATTGCTATAAGGGGATAGCTATCCCCTTCCCCTTCTGGCTTGCTCGGTTGCGAGGAACGGGGTCTGGTTGTTCTGCTCCCTCCAGATCTGCTTGATTCACAGGGAGGAACTGTGTTGGCTTGCTTTTCTTCAACCCTTGAGCTGAGCATTTCCTCGCCATTGCCTGGTCGCTGTTCATTAGGCCGACACCGCCCCCAGGAATTGAGTAGCGGATTTTCTGATGAGTAGCGAAGGTGATGGCGTTGATCTGACCAATCCATGGTCTGCCCAGGATGCCATTGTAGGGTGAGACTTCATCAATGGCCATGAATGTTTGTGAGCTGATTACAGGTGGGGAGTAGACGTCGAGATCTATAGTGCCCACTGTAACCGTAGTTGCGCCATTGAAGCCAATCAGCGACCTGGCTGATTTGTTAATCTTTGCTTCCAAGCCCATCTGTTGGATGACAGTCAACTGTAGGATATTGGCTGCGCTGCCTTCATCCACATGGATTCGGTCGACCATGGCTTGAGCGATTTGAATGCTGACGACAAGGGCGTCGTTGTGTGGCATGTCGAGGCCGATCAGATCTTTCTTCTGGAAGCCGATCACTGGGTCGTCTTCCGCCGGTGGAAGGTCGATCGAGACTTGGGAGATCACCGTGGCCTGTTTGATCTTCCTCTTCTTTTCTTTGCTGGTCAGCCCAAACTCCTCGGAGTCGGCGAGGATTGTGTTAATCCTTATGACCTTCTGAGGTGGCTCCTTGGTGGTGTCGCGATCCTCTATCCGCTGGATGGCTTGCTTCGCAATGAACTCCGTGCAGTGACCTTCTCTCACGAGTTCCTCAAGGTGCGTTTTCCAAGCAAAGCATTTGTTCGTTGTGTGTCCGTGCGTACCATGGAAGGCACAGTATTTTCTGGTATCCCTTTTGTCTGGATCTCCTTTCATGGGCGACGGCTTCCTTATCCAGGGCTTGTCCTTCACTTGGGCTAAGATTTGGTGTATGGGGATGGAGAATTTGGTGTAATTCTCTCCTGCCGTCGCGTCCTCTTTTGGGTGCGACCTACACTTGTCCTTGTTTCTGTTGCTGAACCCGTCATTCTTTTGGCCTGCCCGCTTGGTTGGTTGGTCTTCCTGCTTAGTAGACTTCTTTGCGGCGATTCGATCGTCATCCCAGAGCGCATAGCGTTCCACGGTTGCGAAGACCTCTGCCAGAGTCTGGCTGGGAGTGATAGTCAGCTCGCGGTATAAGTCGTGTTCAGCTGGAAGGCCTTTCTTGAATGCGGAGGACGCGATCCGGTCGTCACATCCTACGATGTTGGCCTTTTCTGCTTTGAATCTCTTGATGTAGTCTCGAAGGGATTCGTCAGACTTCTTGCGTAGGTTGAACAAGTGGTCGAGGTTCTTCTTGATTGTCCGGTAAGACGTGTATTCTTTCGCGAAGACGTATGCCAACTCATTGAAGTTGCTGATCGACCCAGATGGTAGGGTGTGGAACCAGTCCTGAGCTGCTCCCCGCAGAGTCATTACAAACACCTTGCACATCAATGCGTCATCGGCCTTGTGGAGGATCATGACACTTTTGAAGTGTTTTAGGTGGCTTTCGAGATCGGAGTCTCCCTTAAAGGGCGTAGACGAAGGAGTCGAGAACTGCTTCGGGGGAGCCGCCTGCTCAATTTCGACAGTGAAAGGCGTGGAGTTAGCTTGGTCCATCTCCTTGCGTAGGGCATCTTCGAAGTTGCCGCCGGCTTTCAAGTCTCGTAGTTGGTCACTCACAAGCTTCTTGACGTCCTCTGCACACATTGCTGGTTGGACACGTCGGCGACCCTCGTGATTTGGACGACGCTGATTGACCTCCTCGTTGATTCGCAAGGTTGGAGCTTCTTGGCTGCGTTGCCTAGGTGGCGTGTTGGTGGACTGCGCTTGCGAGTGATTCTCCTCAGCTTGTTGACGAGAATTGGTCCTTCGAGAGTGAGCAGCAGAGCGTCTTTCCTCGCGTTTCTCACCGTGAAGGTTGTCAGGTTGACCTCCTTGGGAGCCTAGCCTTTGAAGAATGTTCCTCGACGAGTGAACAGCAGAGCGCCTTTCTTCACTATCCTCATTGCGATGGTCGTCAGGCTGATCTCCCTGGGAGCCTAGCCCTCGAGGAGCATTCCTCTGCAGGCCTAGGCGGTCGCGGTCGCGGACGTGGAGTCGTGGGCCCTACCCTCCTCGCACGTTGCTCTGAGTGTGGCTTGCGAAAGCTTGCGACATGTTGGCGAGCTAATCACGTTGTTGTCCCTCTCCTTGTCTGCTTATTCCTGCTCGACCTGCTCCCCACCCGTCGACCTGCCTGTTGGTGTAGTCGTCCATCCTTCTCTCTTCGCCCAGTGGTCCAAGGCCAAGGTTTTGAGCTAAGCTTATATGGTTGAGAAGCTGGTCAACTTTCTGAGCTAGCTAGTCAACTCTCTGATTAAGGTCTGCTTGACTTCGTGGAACGGGAGGAGAGAAGTGTGTGGAGCCCAACTGCATATGGGCTAGGGTTTCATGGGAGGCGTAAGCGGGAGCGTGCGTCGAGTGCGGAGGCAACAGAGGGAATGCTTGAAGTTGCTCCAAGATTGGGCCTAGGTCGGCGGTGGTAACGAGCCCATCTTGATGGGAGGTTCCACCATGCTCGGCGATGGAGCCACGTGGGTGGCTAGATCCGGCCATGGGGCCTTGGGTTGACATGGCGACGTTGAGGTAGCCGTGATAGGAGGTCGCAGGCCTCGCTTTGAAGGACCATGTGTCGGGCTAACCGACGGATTGTGGATCAGGTTGACCGAAGAACCGTTGATCGGGTGGACCAAGGACTCGTAGGTTAGCCACCAACTCATTTGGTATTTTCCTGATCATTAATGATGAATGTAATTAGCTGGCATGATAAAAGCATGATTATATGCCAACTATAATATCATTTGTGCCTTAATAAAATAATAGAATTACTAAATAAGGCATGTGTAATAATTCTGAATAAAATATTAATTGTTAATATTTATTAAGAATAAACACTAATTCAAAATAAATATTAAATACCAATACTTATTAGGAAAGTGTATTAATTCAAAATAAAACATTAAATGTTAATATTATCATTAAAAATTATAAAATCAGAAAATATTTAATAATTATATTAAATATTAATATAATTATTGGAAAATATCAAATAATAACCCAGAGAGAGCTTATCTCTGTTTGGACGCCATTGTTGGCGTGAGAAGCAACAGCCCAAGTCTGCCTGCGTGTATGGCACAGTCGTCGGCGGCGCGACTGCAAGGCTGGGTGTTCTCTGAAACCTTCTGGCCGAAGTCAACTCGTTCCGATGGTGGCTGCGACGTTGCGGGACGGCGAAGGGATCGGTGTCAACGACGCTGGGCAGAAACGGTGGATCCATTGGTGGCGCGTTGGTCACTTCTCCGGCGTCTGGAAGCATCGTCCTTGGGTGGTTTTCTTGACCGGAGGTCTGCAAGTTCAATGGAGCCGGCGGTGTCGCAAGGAAACACCAGGAAAGTCACCACCCATTCTCAGCCGTGACCTCCAATTTCTCTGGTGATGATCCGACGAGTTTCCGGCGTTAAATCACAGAGCTTGGCATCAGACTTTACTTCCCGGGCGTCCTCAAGTCGATATTATGAATTAAAGACAATCCTTTTATATGAAAATGGTCGTCTATTATGAAGTAAAGACGACCCTTTTTATATATATGGTCGTCTATTATGAAGTAAAGACGACCCTTTTTATATGAAAAGGGTCATCTATTATGAAGTAAAGACGACCCTTTTCATATGAAAAGGGACGTCTATTGTGAAGTAAAGACAACCCTTTTCATATAAAAGGGTCGTCTATTATATGTAAAGACGACGGTTTTTTTTTTATAAAAAGGGTCGTCTATTATTAAGTAAAGATGACGGTTTTTTAAAAAAGGGTCGTCTATTATATGTAAAGATGACGGTTTGTTTTTAAAAAGAGTCATCTATTGTGACGTAAAGATGACGGTTTTTTAAAAACAAGATTTAACGGTTATTTCAACTCTGATTTTGATGAATTTTTACAGTTACACTCCTTGACCCTATATGAATACAATGACTGCATTTGATAGTCAATTTAAAAAATTTACACTAGTGGATACCACAAAATCTTATGTTATATTTAATGAAAGTATAAATAAACTCTTAATTGTTAGTGAATATATTTTTTTGATGGCATACGCATTCTACAAAACTAGTTTCAACGATCCAACCGTCAAACTTGTTTGCTTACGCATCGTGATCATATACGCCAAAAATCAGGAAAAAAAATAAATCAGAGATCAAGTAATGCGACAAAACATTTCGACGGTTATAAACGAAAAATCAAGATTTAACGGTTACTTCAACTCTGATTTTGATGATTTTTTACAGCTACACTCCTTGACCCTATATGAATACAATGAACCAATTCGATCGTCAATTTAAAATATTTACACTAGTGGATACCACAAAATCTTATGTTATATTTAATAAAAGTATAAATTTAATTGTTAGTGAATATATTGTTTTGATGGCATACGCATTCTACAAAACTAATTTCAATAATCCAACCGTCAAACTTGTTTGTTTACACATCGAGATCATATACGCCAAAAATCGGAAAAAAAAAAATCATAGATCAAGTAACGGGACAAACAATTCGACGGTTATAAACGAAAAATCAAGATTTGACGGTTATTTTAATTCCGATTTTGATGATTTTTTATAGCTACACTCCTTGACCCTATATGAATACAATGACTCAATTTGATCTTCAATTTAAAATATTTACACTAGTGGATACCACAAAATCTTATGTTGTATTTAATGAAAGTATAAATAAAAAAACGGTCGTTTATTATATGTAAAGAAGACGGTTTTTATATGAAAATGGTCGTCTATTTAAGTAAAGACGACTCTTTTTATATAAAAAGGGTCGTCTATTATTAAGTAAAGACGACCCTTTTTATATGAAAATGGTCGTCTATTATGAAGTAAAGATGACGGTTTTTTTAAAAAAAGGGTCGTCTATTGTGAAGTAAAGATGACGGTTTTTAAAAAAAGGATCGTCTATTACATGTTAAGATGACGGTTTTTTTTTATAAAAAGCATCGTCTTTTAAAACACACGAAAAAATGGCCGCTTAAGTGAATTCGCGCTCAACAAATTTTCAAATTTTCACCCGTCTTTGAAAACCTTATCTCTCATTAACAAGCGTCGTCTTTTAAAACACGCTAAAAAAAGGCTACTTAAGTGAATTCGCGCTCGACAAATTTTCAGATTTTCCCCCGTCTCTGAAAACCTTATCTCTCCCTCCTTGAAACCCTCCTGCACTCTCTAAAACACCCTCATGAAACTCTCTACAAAATCATCAAAAAATCGATATCAATGAAGGAGTTGAGAGATTGAGGTCTTCGCAGATCCATAAGATGTAGAAGGAGGTTCTGTATTTGAGAATCAAAGCTGGTTGAAAGGTTTGATTTGAAAGATCTCGACCTTCACTTTCTTGAAAGAAGATCTCGCTCTCAGGCACTCAACTCGCTCATCAAACTCAGCGACTCGATCTAGAAAGACTTATGGAAATCGGTCCATAGATATATATGTTTGTTCATGTATTGTGCTAATTTCGTGGGATTTAAGTGAGTTTCTCATTTGGGTTGTCCAATTTCTTACCCCTATGGATTTCCAATCGCTAGAACTATGCAATACACCAACCACTCCAACTCGCAACGAACTGCCGTCATTTGGGCATCATCATAATATGGTGGGAGGAGTCATTTGGTGAGTTTTGAGTGAAATCCAATCGCTAGAACTATGGAATACACCAACCACTCCTATAAGGAACGAACTGCCTTTGAACCTGAATTGTCCAATTTCTTACCCCTATTGATTTCCAATCGAGCCCAAAACTTGGGCATCATCATAACATAGTGGGAGGAGTCATTTGGTGAGTTTTGAGTGCAATCCAATCACTAGAACTATGGAATACACCATCCACTCCTATTCGGAACGACCTGCCTTCAAACTTGAATTGTCCAATTTCTTACCCCTATGGATTTCCGATCGAGCCCAAAACTTGGGCATCATCATAATATGGTGGGAGGAGTCATTTGGTGAGTTTTGAGTAAAATCCAATCGCTAGAACTACGGAATACACCAACCACTCCTATAAGGAACGAACAGCCTTTGAACCTAAATTGTCCAATTTCGTACCCCTATGGATTTCGGATCGAGCCCAAAACTTGGACATCATCATAACATGGTGGGAGGAGTCATTTGGTGAGTTTTGAGTGAAATCCAATTGCTAGAACTACAGAATACACCAACCTCTCCAATTCGGAACGAACTGCCTTTGAACATGAATTGTCCAATTTCTTACACCTATGGATTTCCGATCGAGCCCAAAACTTGGGCATCACCATAATATGATGGGAGGAGTCATGTGGTAAGTTTGGAGTGAAATCTAATCGCTAGAACTATGCAGTACACCTACCACTCCAATTCGGAACGAACTGCCTTTGAACTTGAATTGTCCAATTTCTTACACCTATGGATTTCCGATGGGGCCCAAAACTTGGTCATCTTCGTAATATGGTGGGAGGAGTCATTTGGTGAGTTTCGAGTGAAATCTAATTGCTAGAACTATGCAATACACCAACCACTCCAATTCGGAACGAACTGCCTTTCCACTTGAATTGTTCAATTTCTTACACCTATGGATTTCTGATCGAACCCAAAACTTGGGCATCCTCATAATATGGTGGGAGGAGTCATTTGATCAGTTTTGAGTGAAATCCAATCGCTAGAACTATGCAATACACCAACCACTTCAATTCGGATTGAACTTCCTTCGAACTTGAATTGCCCAATTTCTTACACCTATGGATTTCCGATCGAGCCCAAAACTTGGGCATCATCATAATGCAGTGGGAGGAGTCATTTGGTGAGTTTTGAGTAAAATCCACTCGCCAGAACTATGAAATACACCAACCACTCCAATTCGGAACGAACTGCCTTTGCACTTGAATTGTCCAATTTCTTACACCTATGGATTTCCGATCGAACCCAAAACTTGGGCATCCTCATAATATGGTGGGAGGAGTCATGTGGTGAGTTTTGAGTGAAATCCAATAGCTAGAACTATGCAATACACCAACCACTCCAATTCGTAACAAACTGCCTTTCAACTTGAATTGTCCAATTTCTTACCACTATTGATTTCCGATCGAGCCCAAAACATGGGCACCAACGTAATATGGTGGGAGGAGTCATTTGGTGAGTTTTGAGTGCAATCCAATCGCTAGAACTACGGAATACACCAACCACTCCTATAAGGAACGAATTGCCTTTGAACCTGAATTGTCCAATTTCTTGCCCCTATTGATTTTCGATTGAGCCCAAAACTTGGGCATCATCATAATATGGTGGGTGGAGTCATTTGGTGAGTTTTGAGTGAAATCCAACCGCTAGAAGTATGCAATACACCAACCACTCCAATTTGGATTGAACTGCCTCTGAACTTGAATTCTCCAATTTCTTACACCTATGGATTTCCGATCGAGCCCAAAACTTGGGCAACATCATAATATGGTGGGAGGAGTCGTTTGGTGAGTTTTGAGTGAAATCCAATCGCTAGAACTACGGAAAACAATAACAACTCCTATAAGGAACGAACTGCATTTGAACTTGAATTGTCCAATTTCTTACACCAATATATTTCCGATCGAGCCCAAAACTTGGGCATCATCATAATATGGTGGGAGGATTCGTTTGGTGAGTTAGGAGTGAAATCCAATTGCTAGAACTACGGAATGCTCACAAACCACTCCTATAAGGAACGAACTGCGTTCCAACCTGAATTGTCGTATTTCTTACCCCTATTGATTTCCGATCGAGCCCAAAACTTGGGCATCATCATAATATGGTGGGAGGAGTCATTTGGAGAGTTTTGAGTGAAATCCAATCGCAAGAACTATGGAATACACCAACCACTCCTATAAGGAACGAACTGCCTTTGAACCTGAATTGTCCAATTTCTTACCCCTATTGATATCCGATCGAGCCAAAAACTTGGGCATCATCATAATATGGTGGGAGTAGTAATTTGGTGAGTTGTGTAGGAAATCCAATCGGTAGAACTACGAAATACGCCAACCACTCTTATAAGGAACGAACTGCCTTTGAACCTGAATTACGGAATACACTAACCACTCCTATATGGTGGGAGGAGTCATTTGGTAAGTTTTGAGTGAAATCCAATTGCTAGAACTACGGAATACACCAACCACTCCTATAAGGAACGAACTGCCTTCCAACCTGAATTGTCCAATTTCTTACCCCTATTGATTTCCGATCGAGCCCAAAACATGGGCATCATTGATGGGCATATTTTATATCATATATTTAACCCTATTCTTAGTATATTTTGGTTAATATTTTGGAAGAATTTTGATACTTTGAATTATATTTCCAATATAGGACTCTCGACTTCCTTTGGAGCAAAACGTATTCAAATGGATGAATTTTGGAGTAATTCCAGTTGGAGGACGTTCGTGAGTCACTTAGCTTGATCGTATCAAAATTTCAGATTTTTCTACTAAGCGGTTATTCTTTGACAATAAAATAAAAGAGCAGTGCGCGGTGCTGGAATAGTGACTTGTTGGGCCTTTATTGCGTTTTTGGAGCACAAGATGACCTCAGATGAGTTCGTTGCCTTCTGGAGAAGTGTTCAGAACATTTTTATCTTTAAAACGACCTTTCTTGGGCCTGATTTGGGGGACTTTGGACTTTATTTCCTAGTATTATTTTATTTTATCCTAGTTTCCTTATGGAAATTGGGTAACTAGGTTTTAGGAGGTATTTAAGTTATGTTTCACATAATTTTAGGATCTCTCTTTTGGCTTTTGGAACGCGACTTTTGCTAGGGTTTTTGAAGAACTTCTACTTCAAGGTGTTTTTATTCTTATTCATGGGAATGATATTTTCTTGGGTTTTAGTTATGATTATGCGTAACTAACTCTTTTTGCTAGGGTGAAGCCTTGAGCCTTAGCATGAATATGTGATTTTTATTTAATTGCTTATGATTGATTGCATGCATACTTTGAATTGTTAATCACTGTTTTAAACTATCTAATTGTCTTAATGCTTGATCACCATTAGGATCTTTAGAAAAGTAATTGGATGCAATTTTGGTCGGAAGGTTCCCTGGAATTGACGCTGGCTTCTTGTGGTTAATAATTGTAATTTCACTTAAGATGAACACCACGTCTTAAGGGTTGCATGGTTTTTCAAAGGGTTTTCACAAAACTTAATGAGTCTTTCATGTTCATATTTGATCCGAACGTCCGGACGGGTTGCATGTTAGATATACGTTCTATGTTGGAGGTTCCAAGTAGAATATAAATTAGGAAAACCTAACCTTCAAAGTGGCATGTGCAAATCATAAGTAATGGGTAAAAATTCATAGGATTGCTAGGTGACGGTGAAACCCTAGTGCTTTTATAAATTGGTTTTTAAAACTTGTTTTTCTTCAATTTCCCAACTTTCCGATTTCTTTTATTGTTAATTTAATCTTTTCAATTTCATAAATTTCAGATCTTTTATAAAATCTATTTTAATCATTAACTAAGAGTTAGTTTAATTACAAATTAGTCAAACAATCTTTGGGGACAATGACCTTGCATGAGCATCTATACTACAATATCCTTGTATTCTTGCAAGTATTTTAAGTAATTTTAACCTTGTTTACGCAGGTACTAAAAATCCTATCAATCATCATAATATGGTGGGAGGAGTCATTTGGTGAGTTTTGAGTGAAATCCAATCGCTAGAACTATGCAATACACCAACCATTCCAATTCAGAACGAACTGCCTTTGAACTTGAATTGTCCAAGTTCTTACACCTATGGATTTCCGATCGAGCCCAAAACTTGAGCACCATCATAATATGGTGGGAGGAGTCATTTGGTGAGTTTGCAGTGAAATCCAATCGCTAGAACTATGAAATACACCAACCACTCCTATAAGGAACGAACTGCCTTTGAACCTGAATTGATCAATTTCTTACCGCTGTTAATTTCAGATCGAGCCTAAAACTTGGGCATCATCATAATATGGTGGGAGGAGTCATTTGGTGAGTTTTGAGTGAAATTCAATCGCTAGAACTACGGAATACACCAACCACTCCTATAAGGAACAAACTGCCTGTAAACCTTAATTGTCCAATTTCTTACACCTATGGATTTCAGATCGGGCACAAAACTTGGGCAACATCATAATATGATGGGAGGAGTCATTTGGTGAGTTTTGAGTGAAATCCAATCGCTAGAACTATGCAATACACCAACCACTCCAATTCTGAACGAGCTGCCTTTGAACTTGAATTGTCCAATTTTTCTTACACCTATGGATTTCCGGGGAGTTTTGAGTGAAATTCAATCGCTAGAACTACGAAATACACCAATCACTCCTATAAGGAATGAACTGCCTTTGAACCTGTATTGACAGGACCCGACCCAAATTCCACTTTGGAATCCGAGCCGAACCCTGTGCGTGTCCGACACTTGGCAAGTGCCCGGCACAAATGGCCTAATTGCCCTTCTAGTCAAACTTCACTTTAAACTAGGGTTTGACTTCTGCAAAAAAAATTCAGCATAGTCTCCCCTAAGATTAGATCAATCCCAAAATTACACCTGTCAAGCATGCACACAAAAATATACACCAACTGCCAGTATACAACTAATTACATACCAACAATTAGACAAGTGTTCAAGGGCAATATCAGAGCAACTATAAGGAATAGGTTACAATTAAGACACAACTAAACAAAACCCTACATTGGCAAAGGATGTGGCGGAAGGTGACCTCGGCCTGGTGGTGGTGCACTGACACACGACTACTGCCTGGGGGCGCAAAACATTAAAAAAGTGAGTGGATCGAAAACAAAGTTTAGAAAATAGTATAAGAACATACTAACCCCACTGTAAAAACTGTTATAAAAACTAAATCCCTTCTTATATATATAGTCGTACTGAAATCAATGCATTCGTATCTATATATATGTAGTCAATCACATACTTGATCAAACATTAAATCATTGAAAGCATTGAAATCAACTTTTAATCTACCACCTAGGTGTACCCATTTATAATTCCGTCAATTCCTTTAGTTTCTGTCAATTCCATCCTAGCAGACCGCAGGAAACACAAGGTCACCCGAGCCGCAATCCTAGCAGAATTCAGGGGACACTTGGTTGGCCTGATCCACATTCCTCACACCCACGGTTTGGGCGGTGTCTAGCATGCTGACTTACCCGAAGGCAACTGGATGTCCGTCGACATCAATAATACCGAAGGCAACATAATTTTATTCCGAAGGCAACTTTATTTCCGAGGCAACATTTATTATACTGAAGGCAACCTTGGGTACCTATGGTGGTTTAAAATGAATGTATATATATATATAATTCCGAAAAAGATTAAAGTTTATAAAACTACTTATAAAACTATTCCTTAAATCCTACTGCCATTTAATCTGATAATACCTCAGTTCTGACCTTCCAAATCCCTTTTTAAATGTTCCACTAGGCAGCAGATAAATAAACAGAAATATTTAAATCTATCAAGTCATGCTAGGAAAGCCATATTCAGTAAAACTTATTCAAGATCAAATAATGAAATTAAAATGCATAAAACATTTATAAAACAAACAGTCCACTCACAGATACTCTGAGCTAGCTGGACCCTTTGAAGGTCCCTCCTGCGGGTCACCTGGTGCTCGGGTGCCTGTATAACCATCATAATATTTTACTAAAAACTCTGCTCAGTAATATAGTATTAAATTAAAAACCCTGACCCCCGGCTCCTAAAAGTGCGTGCAACACTTTAAAAGTCATTCCTATACCCACATTAGTTTTTCCTCTCAATGGACGCGCTTTAGAAGTATCTCGGGACTCAAAAGCGATAAAGTTCCCCAAAAGTCAACTCGGGACCCCGTGGGGTCCACGACCTCAGAATTTCGATCCGATCATTCCTAGAGGTTCCAACAAGCCTAGGACACATGTCCTGAAAGTTTGGTCTCGATCGGACGGTCGGATTGCTCACGATCACACGATCGGACTGATAAACGATTTTCCATAAACCTAGCCCTAGGGTTGGATTTTTTGGAGCATCCGGCACTTTGATTTACGATCCGTCGAAATGTACACGATCCTTAAAACACCTAGATCGACGTACTTCAGTTTGGCTATGATCCAACGGTCCGAACGTATTGAACCCGGAAATCGCACACTATGCAAGATCCGTTCGGGGTTCAAATGTTATCCGAATTGAGATCCGTGAAATCCTACGCGCTCGTGAGGACATGAGGATTATTCTAGGACCAAAAGTGGCTCTTGATACCTGGCTCACGCGCCGGCAGCGCGTGGGTGTGCATAGTAAATTTCGGCGGCCAGAAAATCTCCAAATCACCGGCCCAAACTCCTAACCTAGATAAAAAACATAATTTGGAACAAGTTTTGTTCTTGGACTAAGGCCAAAAAGTGGCTAGAAGTGACTGAAATCGAGCTCTCAAAGTCGGCAGAAACTCAACTCGAAAATTATCCCTTCAAACATCAAAATCTCTCGAAACATACCCAGCCATCAGCTAGAACGTGAAAATCAGTTGAAAAACCATACCTAATTCATCCGATCTGGTGGCCGGATGACGATGAACGGAGCCGACGAAATTCTACCAAAACTGACGCGATTTTCTGGTTTTTCTGGCAGATTCATGGCGGCTCAACGGCGGAGCAGGCGGGGCTGGGTTGCGGAGGTGGTGGCGGTGCTTTCTTGGCCGGTCCGGTGCTGTGGTGGCTGGAGGTGGCTGGGTGATCGCCTGGAGCAAGAAGAAAACAGGGGAGAGGGTTTGGTTCGCGTGAGGAAGAGGAGAGAGTGAGGAGAGAGAAAGGGAGATTTTTAAAAATCTGATTTTTAGAAAATACAACTTTGCCCTTTTTCCGTAATTTGCTCGTATTTCCTTCAATACGACTCGGAATTGAGCCCATTCCGTGTCTACGGACTCGTTTCGTCGAGCTCTACGTAATGGTACAAGGGGATTTTCCAAATTCTTTCCGGGTAAAAAAGTCAACTTAAAACCTAATAAATTATTCCGAGGGTTGTTCAGTCTTTTCCTTTATTAAATTATTAATTAAATATTAATTAAGGTTTGGGTTGTTACATGTATTGTCATAATTCTTACACCTATAGATTTCCGATCTAGCCCAAAACTTGGGCATCATCATAATATGGTGGGAGGAGTCATTTGGTGAGTTTGCAGCGAAATCCATTCGCTAGAACTATGAAATACACCAACCACTCCTACAAGGAACGAACTGCCTTTGAACCTGAATTGATCAATTTCTTACCCCTATTAATTTCAGATCGAGCCTAAAACTTGGGCGGAGTTATAATATGGTGGGAGGAGTCATTTGGTGAGTTTTGAGTGAAATCCAATCGCTAGAACTATGGAATACACCAACCACTCCTATAAGGAACAAAGTGCCTTTAAACCTGAATTGTCCAATTTCTTACACCTATGGATTTTAGATCGAGCATAAAACTTGGGCAACATCACAATATGGTGGGAGGAGCCATTTGATGAGTTTTGAGTGAAATCCAATCGCTTGAACTATGCAATACACCAACCACTCCAATTCTGAACGAATTGCCTTTGAACTTGAGTTGTCCAATTTCTGACACCTATGGATTTCCGATCGACCCCAAAACTTGGGCATATTCATAATATTGTGGGAGGAGTCATTTGGTGAGTTTTGACTAAAATCCAATTGCTAGAACTACGGAATACACCAACCACTCCTATAAGGAACAAACTTCTTTTGAACTTGAATTGTCCAACTTCTTACACCTATGGATTTCCAATCGAGCCCAAAACTTCGGCATCATCATAATATGCTGGGTGGAGTCACTTGGTGGAGTCATTTGGTGAGTTTTGACTAAAATCCAATCGCTAGAACTACGGAATGCACCAACCACTCTTGTAAGGAACGAACTGCCTTTGAACCTGAATTGTCCAATTTCTTACCCCTATTGATTTCCGATAGTGCCCAAAACTTGGGCATCACCATAATATGGCCGGAGGAATCATTTGGTGAGTTTGGAGAGAAATCCAATCGCTAGAACTATGCAATACACCAACCACTCCAATTTGGAACGAACTGCCTTTGAACTTGAATTGTCCAATTTGTTACACCTATGGATTTCCGATCCAGCCCAAAACTTGAGCATCATCATAATATGGTGGGAGGAGTCATTAGGGGAGTTTT
The DNA here is from genome assembly GCA_020521455.1 of Prunus kanzakura. Taxonomy (NCBI): domain Eukaryota; kingdom Viridiplantae; phylum Streptophyta; class Magnoliopsida; order Rosales; family Rosaceae; genus Prunus; species Prunus kanzakura. Next base: position 24,564 of record BPUM01000373.1, read on the forward strand.
CAGTGAAATCCAATCGCTAGAACTATGCAATACACCAACCACTAAAATTCGGAACGAACTGCCTTTGAACTTGAATTGTCCAATTTGTTACACCTATGGATTTCCGATCGAGCCCAAAACTTGTGCATCATCATAGTAGGGTGGGAGGAGCCGTTTGGTGAGTTTTGAGTGAAATCCAGTCGCAAGAACTACGGAATAGACCAACCACTCCTATAAGAAACGAAGGGCCTTTGAACCTGAATTGTCCAACTTCACACCCCTATCGATTTTCGATCGAGCCCAAAACTTGGGCATCATCATAATATGGAGGGAGGAGTCATTTGGTGAGTTTTGAGTGAAACCCAATCGCTAGAACTACGGATTACACCAACCACTCCTGTAAGGAACGAATTGCCTTTGAACCAGTATTGTCCAATTTCTTACCCCTATTGATTTCCGATCGGGCCCAAAACTTGGGCATCATCATAGTATGGTTGGAGTTGTCATTTGGTGAGTTTTTAGTGAAATCCAATCGCTAGAACTATGCAATGCACCAACCACTCCAATTCGGAACGAACTGCTTTTGAACTTGAATTGTCCAATTTCTTACACCTATGGATTTCCGATTGAGCCCAAAACTTGGGCATCATCATAATATGGTGGGAGGAGTCATTTGGCGACTTTTGAGTGAAATCCAACCGCTTGAACTACGGAATACACCAACCACTCCTATAAGGAACGACCTGCCTTTGAACCTGAATTGCCCAATTTCTTAACCCTAGTGATTTCCAATCGAACCCAAAACATGGGCATCATCATAATATTGTGGGAGGAGTCATTTGGTGAGTTTTGAGGGAAATCCAACCGCCAGAACTACGAAATACACCAAGCACTCCTATAAGGAACGAACTGGGTTTGAACCTGAAATTTCCAGTTTCTTACCCCTATAGAATTCCGATCGGGCCCAAAACTTGGGCATCATCATAATATGGTGGGCGGAGTCATTTGGTGAGTTTTGAGTGAAATCCAGTCGCTAGAACTACGGACTACACAAACCACTCCCATATGGAACGAACAGCCTTTGAACCTGAATTTTCCAATTTCGTACCCCTATTGAATTCAGATCAAGCCCAAAACTTGGGCATCGTCATAATATGGTGGGAGGAGTCATTTGGTGAGCATTGAGTGAAATCCAATCGCTAGAACTACGAATTACCCCAACCACTCCTGCAAGGAACAAACTGCTTTTGAACCTGAATTGTCCAATTTCTTACCCCTACTGATTTCCGATCGAGCCCAAAACTTGGGCATCATCATAATATTGTGGGTGGAGTCATTTGGTGAGTTTTGAACGAAATCCAGTCGCCAGAACTGCAGAATACACCATCCACTCCTATAAGGAACGAACTGCCTTTGAACCTGAATTGTCCAATTTCTTACCACTATTGATTTCCGATCGAGCCCAAAACTTAGGCATCATCATAGTATGGTGGGAGGAATCATTTGGGGAGTTTTGAGTGAAATCCAATCACTAGAACTACGGAATACACCAACCACTCCCATAAGGAACGAACTGCCTTTGAAACTGAAATTTCCAATTTCTTGACCTTATAGAATTCCGATCGGGCCCAAAACTTGGGCGTCTTCATAATATGGTGGGAGGAGTCATTTGGTGAGTTTTGAGCGAAATCCAGTAGCTAGAACTACGGAATACACCATCCACTCCTATAAGGAACGAACTGCCTTTCAACTTGAATTGTCCAATTTCTTACCCCTATTGATTTCCGATCGAACCCAAAACTTTGGCGTTACCATAGTATGGTCGGAGGAGTCATTTGGCTTGTTTTGAGTGAAATCCAATTGCTAGAACTACGGAATACACCATCCACTCCTATAAGGAACGAACTGCCTTCGAAACTGAATTGTCCAATTTCTTAACCCTATTGATTTCCGATCGAGCCCAAAACATGGGCATCATCATAATATGGTGGGAGGAGAAATTTGGTGAGTTTTGAGTGAAATCCAATCGCTAGAGCTATGGAATAAACCACCCACTCTTGTAAGCAACGAACTGCCTTTGAGCCTGAATTGTCCAATTTCTTACCCCTATTGATTTCCGATTGAGCCCAAACCTTGGGCATCATCATAATATGGTGGGAGGAGTCATTTGGTATGTTTTGAGTGAAATCCTATCTCTAGAACTAGGCAATACCCCAACCACTACAATTCGGAACGAACTTCCTTTGAACTTGAATTGTTCAATTTCTTACCCCTATTGATTTCCGATCGAGCCCAAAATTGGGCATCATCATTGTATGGTGGCGGTTGTCATTTGGTGAGTTTTGAGTGAAATCCATTTGCTAGAACTACAGAATACACCGACCACTCCAATTCGGAATGAACTGCCTTCGAAGTTGAATTGTCCAATGTCTTACACCTATGGATTTCCGATTGCGCCTCAAACTTGGGAATCATCATAATATGGTCGGAGGAGTCATTTGGTGTGTTTTGAGTGAAATCCAATCGCTAGAACTATGGAATACACCAACCACTCCTATAAGGAACGAACTGCCTTTGAACTTGAATTGTCCAATTTCTTAGCCCTATTGATTTCCGATCGAGCCCAAAACTTGGGCATCATCATAATATGGTGGGGGGAATCATTTGGTGCGTTTTGAGTGAAATCCAATTGCTAGAACTATGCAATACACCATCCAGTCCAATTCGGAACGAACTGCCTTTGAACTTGAATTGTCCAATTTCTTACAAATATGGATTTCCGATCGTGCCCAAAACTTGGGAATCATCACAATATGGTGGGAGGAGTCATTTGCTAAGTTTTGAGTGAAATCCAATCGCTAGAACTGCGAAATACACCAACCACTCCTATAAGTAACGAACTGCCTTTGAACCTAAATTGTCCAATTTCTTACCCCTATTGATTTCCGATCGAGCACAAAACTTGGGCAACATTGTAATATGGTGGGAGGTGCCATTTGGTGAGTTTTGAGTGAAATCCAATTGCTAGAACTATGCAATACAACAACCAGTACAATTCGGAATTAACTGTCATTGAACCTGAATTGTCCAATTTCTTGCACCTAAGGATTTCCGATCGAGCCCAAAAGTTGGGCATCAACATAATATGGTGGGAGGAGTCATTTGGTGTGTTTTGAGTGAAATCCAATCGCTAGAACCGCGTAATACAACAACCACTCTATAAGGAACGAACAGCCTTTGAACTTGAATTGTCCAATTTTTTAATCCTATGGATTTCTGATCGAGCCAAAAACTTGGGCATCATCATAATATGGTGGGAGGAGTCATTTGGTGAGTTTTGAGAGAAGTCCAATCGCTAGAACTACGGAATACACTAACCACTCCTATAAGGAACGAATAGCCTTTGAACATGGATTGTCCAATTTCTTACCCCTATTGATTTCCGATCGAGCCCAAAACTTGGGCATCTTCATAATATGGTGGGAGGAGTCATTTGTTGAGTTTTGAGTGAAATCCAAGCCCTAGAACTACGGAATACACCGACCACTCCAGTGCGGAACGAACTGCCTTTGAACCTGAATTGTCCAATTTCTTACGAATATTGATTTCCGATCGAGCCCAAAACTTGGGCATCAACATAATATGGTGGAAGGAGTCATTTGGTGAGTTTAGAGTGAAATCCAACAGCTAGAACTATGTAATACGCCAACCAGTCCAATTCGGAACGATTTGGCTTTGAACATGAATTGTCTAATTTCTTACAGCTATGGATTTCCGATCGAGCCCAAAACTTGGGCATCATCATAATATGGTGGGGGGAGTCATTCGGTATGTTTGGAGTGAAATCCAATCCCTAGAACTATGGAAGACACCAACCACACATATAAGGAATGAACTTCCTTGGAACCTGAATTGTCCAATTTCTTACCACTATTCATTTCCGATCGAGCCGAAAACTTGGGCATCATCACAATATGGCTGGAGGAGTCATTAGGTGAGTTTTGAGTGAAATCCAATTGCTAGAACTGTGCAATACACCAACCAGTAAAATTCGGAATTAACTGCCATTGAACCTGAATTGTCCAATTTCTTACACCTATGGATTTCCGATCGAGCCCAAAACTTGGGCATCATCATAATATGGTGAGAGGTGTCATTTGGTGAGTTTTGAGCGAAATCCAATTGCAAGAACAACGGAATACACCAACCACTACAACATGGAATGAACGGCCTTTGAACATGAATTGTCCAATTTCTTACCCCTATTGATTTCCGATTGAGCCTAAACCCTGGGAATCTTCATAATATGGTGGGAGGAGTCATTTGGTGAGTTTGGAGTGAAATCCAATCGCTAGAACTATGAAATACACCAACCACTCCATTTCGGAACGAACTGCCTTTGAACTTGAATTGTCCAAGTTCTTACACTTATGGATGTCCGATCGAGCCCGAAACTTGGGCACCATCAAAATATGGTGGGAGGAGTCATTTGGTAAGTTTTGAGTGAAATCCAATCACTAGAACTATGCAATACACCAACCACTCCAATTCGGGACGAAATGCCTTTGAACATGAATTGTCCAATTTCTTACACCTATGGATTTCCGATTGAGCCCAAAACTTGGGCATCATCATAATATGGCCGGAGGAGTCATTTGGTGGGTTTTGAGTGAAATCCAATCGCTAGAACTACGGAATACACAAACCACTCCTGTATGGAACGAACTGCCTTTGAACCTTAATTGTCCAATTTCTTACCCCTATTGATGTCCGATCGAGCCCAAAACTTAGGCACCACCATAATATGGTGGGAGGAGTCATTTGATGAGTTTTGAGTGAAATCCAATCTTTAGAACTATGCAATACACCAACCACTCCAATTCGGAACAAAATGCCTTTGAACTTGAATTGTCCAATATCTTACACCCGTGGATTTCCGATCGAGCCCAAAACCTGGGCATCATCAGAATATGATGGGAGAAGTCATTTGGGGAGTATTGAGTGAAATCCAATCGCTAGAACTATGGAATACAACAACCACTCCGATCAGGCACGAACTGCCTTTGAACCTGAATTTTCCAATTTCTGACCCCTATGGATTTCCAATCGAGCCCAAAACTTGGGGATCATCATAATATGGCTAGAGGAGACATTTGGTGAGTTTTGAGTGACATCCAATCGCTAGAACTATGCAACACACCAAACACTCCAATTCGTAACGAACTGCCTTTGAACTTGAATTGTCCAAGTTCTTAGACCTATAGATTTCCGATCGAGCCCAAAATTTGGGTACCATCAAAATATGGTGGGAGGAGTCATTTGGTGAGTTTGGAGTCATACGGTGGGAGGAGCCATTTCGGAGCGAACTGCCCTTGAACCTGGATTGTCCAATTTCTTACCCCTATTGATTTCCGATTGAGGCCCAAACCTGGGCGCCATCATATTATGGTGGGAGGCGTCATGTGGTAAGTTTGGAGTGAAATTCAATCGGTAGAACTGTGCAATACACCAACCACTCCAATTCGGAACGAACTGCCTTTAAACTTGAATTGTCCAATTTCTTACAAATATGGATTTCCGATCTACCCTAAAATTGGGGCGTCAACATAATATGGCGGGTGGAGTCATTTGGTGAGTTTTGAGTGAAATCCAATCGCTAGAAATATGGAATACACAAACCACTCCTATATGGAACGAACTGCCTTTCAACCTGAATTGTCCAATTTCTTACCCCTATTGATTTCAGATCGAGCCCAAAACTTGGGCATCATCATAATATGGTGGGAGGAGTCATTTGGTGAGTGTTAAGTGAAATCCAATCTCTAGAACTACGGAATACAACCAACCACTCCTATAAGGAACGAACTTCCTTTGAACCTGAATTGTCCAATTTCTTACCCCTATGGATTTCCGATCGAGCCCAAAACTTGGGCATTATCATAATATGGTGGGAGGAGTCATTTGGTGAGTTTTGAGTGAAATCCAATCAATAGAACTACGGAATACACAAACCACTCCTATACGGAACGACCTGCCTTTCAACCTGAATTGTCAAATTTCTTACCCCTATTGATTTCAGATCGAGCCCAAAAGTTGGGCATCCTCTTAATATGGTGGGAGGAGTCATTTGGTAGGTTTTGAGTGAAATCCAATCGCTAGAACTATGCAACACACCAACCACTCCAATTCGGAACGAACTGCCTTCGAACTTGAATTGTCCAATTTCTTACACCTATGGATTTCCGATCGAGCCCAAAACTTGGGCAGCATCATAATATGGTGGGAGAAGTCATTTGGTGAGTTTTGAGTGAAATCCAATCGCTAGAACTAGGGAATACAATAACCACCCCGATAAGGAACGAACTGCCTTTGAACCTGATTTGTCCAATTTCTTACCCCTATTGATTTCCGATCGAGCCCAAAACTTGGGCACCATCATAATATGGTGGGAGAAGTCAATTGGTGAGTTTTGAGTGAAATCCAATCGCTAGAACTACGGAATACAACCAACCACTCCTATAAGGAACGAACTTCCTTTGAACCTGAATTGTCCAATTTCTTACCCCAATGGATTTCCGATCGAGCCCAAAACTTGGGCATTATCATAATATGGTGGGAGGAGTCATTTGGTGAGTTTTGAGTGAAATCCAATCGATAGAACTACGGAATACACAAACCACTCCTATACGGAACGACCTGCCTTTCAACCTGAATTGTCAAATTTCTTACCCCTATTGATTTCAGATCGAGCCCAAAAGTTGGGCATCCTCTTAATATGGTGGGAGGAGTCATTTGGTAGGTTTAGAGTGAAATCCAATCGCTAGAACTAGGGAATACAATGACCACTCCGATAAGGAACGAACTGCCTTTGAACCTGAATTGTCCAATTTCTTACCCCTATGGATTTCAATCGAGCCCAAAACTTTTCCATCATCATAATATGGTGGGAGGAGTCATCTGGTGAGTTTTGACTGAAATCCAATCGACAGAATTACGGAATACACCAACCACTCCTATAATAAACGAACTGCCTTTCAACCTGAATTGCCAAATTTCTTACCCCTATTGATTTCCGAACGAGCCCAAAACTTGGGCACCATCATAATATGGTGGGAGAAGTCATTTAATGAGTTTTGAGTTTTGAGTGAAATCCAATCGCTAGAACTATGCAATACACCAACCACTCCAATTCGGAACGAACTGCCTTTGAACTTAAATTGTCCAATATCTTACACCAATGGATTTCCGATCCAGCCCAAAACATGGGCTTCATTATCATATGGTGGGAGGACTCATTCGGTGAGTTTTGGGTGAAATCCAATCGTTTGAACTATGCAATACACCTACCACACCAATTCGGAACGAACTGCCTTCGAAATTGAATTGTCGAATTTCTTACACCTATGGATTTCCGATTGAGCCCAAAACTTGGGCATCATCATAATATGGTGGGAGGAGTCATTTGGTGAGTTTTGAGTGAAATCCAACCACTAGAACTATGCAATACACCAACCACTCCAATTCAGAACGAACTGCCTTTGAACTTGAATTGTCCAATTTCGTACACCTATGGATTTCCGATTGAGGCCAAAACTTGGGCATCATCATAATATGGTGGGAGGAGTCATTTGGTGTGTTTTGAGTGAAATCCAATCGCTAGAACTATGCAATACACCAACCACTCCTATAAGGAACGAACTGCCTTTGGGTCTGAATTGTCCAATTTCTTACCCCTATTGATTTCCGATCGAGCCCAAAACATGTGCATCATCATAACATGGTGGGAGGAGTCATTTGGAGAGTTTTGAGTGAAATCCAATTTCTAGAACTATGCAATACACTAACCAGTCCAATTCGGAACGAACTGGCTTTGAACTTGAATTGTCCAATTTCGTACACCTATGGATTTCCGATGGAGCCCAAAACTTCGGCATCATCATGATATGGTGGGAGGAGTCATTTGGTGAGTTTTGAGTGAAATCCAATCGGTAGATCTAGGCAATACACCAACCAGTCCAATTCAGAACGAACTGCCTTTGAACTTGAATTGTCCAATTTCGTACACCTATGGATTTCCGATCGAGCCCAAAACTTGGGCATCGTCATAATATGGTGGGAGGAGTCATTTGGTGTGTTTTGAGTGAAATCCATTCGCTAGAACTACGGAATACACCGTCCACTACGGCAAGGAACGAATTGCCTTTGAACCTGAATTGGCCAATTTCTTACCCCTATTGATTTCCGTTCGAGCCAAAAACTTGGGCATCATCCCAATACGGTGGGAGGAGTCATTCGGTGTGTTTTGAGTGAAACCAATCGCCAGAACTACGGAATACACCAACCACTCCTATAAGGAACGAACTACCCTTAAACCTGAATTGTCCAATTTCTTACCCCTATTGATTTCCGATTGAGCCCAAAGCTTGGGCATCCCCATAATATGGTGGGACGAGTCATTTAGTGAGTTTTGGGTGAAATCCAATCGCTTGAACTATGTAATACACCAACCACTCCAATTCGGAACGAACTGCCTTTGAACTTGAATTGTCCAATTTCTTACCCCTATTGATTTCCGATCGACCCCACAACTTGGGCACCATCATAATATGGTGGGAGGAAACATTTGGCGAATTTTGAGTGAAATCCAATCGCGAGAACTATGCAATACACCTGCCACACCAATTCGGAACGAACTGCCTTTGAAATTGAATTGTCCAATTTCTTACACCTATGGATTTCCGATTGAGCCCAAAACTTGGGCATCATCATAATATGGTGGGAGGAGTCATTTGGTGTGTTTGGAGTGAAATCGAATCGCTAGAACTATGCAATACACCAACCACTCCTATAAGGAACGAACTGCCTTTGAGCTTGAATTATCCAATTTCTTACCCCTATTGATTTCCGATAGAGCCCAAAACGTGGGCATCATCATAATATGGTGGGAGGAGTCATTTTGAGAGTTTTGAGTGAAATCCAATTTCTAGAACTATGCAATACACTAACCAGTCCAATTCGGAACGAACTGGCTTTGAACTTGAATTGTCCAATTTCGTACACCTATGGATTTCCATTGGAGCCCAAAACTTGGGCATCATCATAATATGGTGGGAGGAGTCATTTGGTGAGTTTTGAGTGAAATCGAATCGCTAGAACTATGCAATACACCAACCACTCCTATAAGGAACGAACTGCCTTTGAGCCTGAATTATCCAATTTCTTACCCCTATTGATTTCCAATAGAGCCCAAAACGTGGGCATCATCATAATATGGTGGGAGGAGTCATTTGGAGAGTTTAGAGTGAAATCCAATTTCTAGAACTATGCAATACACCAACCAGTCCAATTCGGAACTTACTGCCTTTGAACTTGAATTGTCCAATTTCGTACACCTATGGATTTCCGATGGTGCCCAAAACTTGGGCATCATCATAATATGGTGGGAGGACTCATTTGGTGAGTTTTGAGTGAAATCCAATCGTTAGAACTACGGAATACACCAACCACTCTTATATGGAACGAACTGCCTTTGAACCTGAATTGTCCAATTTCTTACCCCTATTGATTTCCGATCGAGCCCAAAGCCTGGGCATCATCATAATATGGTGGGACGAGTCATTTAGTGAGTTTTGAGTGAAATCCAATCGCTAGAACTACGGAATACACCAACCACTCCTATACGGAACGAACTACCTCTGAACCTGAATTGTCCAATTTCTTACCCCTATTGATTTCCGATCGAGCCCAAAACTTGGGCATCATCATACTATGGTGGGAGGAGTCATTTGGTGAGTTTTGAGTGAAATCCAATCGCTTGAACTATGCAATACACCAACCAACCTGAATTGTCCAATTTCTTACCCCTATTGATTTCCGATCGAGCCCTGTTTGTGCCTAGTAAATTACGGCCATGAACTGGCCCTCGCACTTGCTTGTAAAAGTGAAACGCAGCGTTTCGCCAAGGATTTTGGCCTCCCTGAAAACAAATGAGGAAATGCCAAGGCACGATCTTCTCGGCCTCAATTGCAAGCCGAGGCCGAGGCCGAGAAAAATTACGACCAAAAGTATTAAAGTCAAATCATCACGTGATGACGGGGTCCCTTGCTTCATTTAATGAGGTAGTGCCTCTGTTTATTGCAGTAAACCCACTGGCCATCAATAAGCATTTAATGCATGAGGGAAGGTGGGAAGTGACTGAAGTCAGGGTTTGGCGACTTGAGAGATTGGGTGACTAACTATCAGAGCAATAAATGCATCCCCACGGCTAGTTGCGCGGGAACCATGATCAAGGGCGGTGGCCGAGATTCACCAGGATTCAGGGGGTCACACCACCATACTTCACGATCCCAAATGTCGATTGGACTACCCACTTGCGCTAATCAGGCTCCACCATGCAAATTTTCAGCCACGATTATTCCTCCAAGAACTCTTCTTATAAATACAAAGCTCAGGACTACATTCAAAGGGTTCAAACACCAAACCCAAGCCTCCCACGGAGCAACTTACATTTTCCTGTAATGCACTTTCAATATCTTTACTTGCTTTCTTAGGAGTAGTGTAAGGGAAACCCATTCATTAATATATCATACGACCCTTGATTTTCAAGGCGGAGGAGCACCATCTCTGTTATTCGCTCATTCAGCCCATATATCACACGACCGCCGCTCATTGAGCAGCGCGCCGGAGAACTGCCCTAAACCCACCATCGACACCACCACTGAACGGCCTTGTAGCTCAGGCCGTGAACCTGACAGCCGAGATTAGTTCCTCTCTCGGCTACAATCGTTTGATCAGAAGACAAGTTCAAACAGGCGCACCATTCAACCATCTCCATCCACACCCACAACCTCGACGCACGGTAGACCGTGCGGCGCGCCCCAGAATGATGTGCAGCAGGGCCCACGGCCGGGTGTGGCCCAACAGGAGGCACCACCTCAGGGTCTCCGACTCGAAGACGTCCGGAAGATGATTGAAGACGGTCTAGCCCAGAGGCGACCGGATACGCCGAGAAATACATGGTCGTACCCGCCAGAAATCGATCGAATCCTTCTCCCCCGGAACTATCGATTGCCAGAATTCATGCTGTTCTCCGGGGATGGGCAGACCTCCTCCATTGAGCACATAGGCCGTTTCACGGCCCAGTGTGGAGAGGCCGATTCGGACGCCAACCAACCACTCCTATAAGGAATAAATTGCCTTTGAACCCGAATTGTCCAATTTCTTATCCCTATTGATTTCCGATCGATTCCAAAACATGGGCATCATCATAATATGGTGGGAGGAGTCATTTGGTGAGTTTGGAGTGAAATCCAATCGCTTGAACTATGCAATACACCAACCCCGTCGTATGTGACGCCCGTTGGTATCATGCACGGCCTGGGGGTAGGGCCGAGCCGCTGACGAAAACCCAGCTAAGGAGAATGCAGAGACAGGTTCAGCAGGCCAGAATACAGACAACTGAGGCCTAAGGTTCTAAGCGCCAAAAGAAAGTGGCGACTCCAAACGGGCTACCGGCCACGCCAATTGCTCCCCCAGTGGCAAAAGCGGCCAGTATCAAGCCTCCAAGAACATGGCGCCCTAGGCAGGACAAGAGTCACCGTGGAAAGACGGCCATTTCGGTTCAGCCGAAGGCCGCGGTTTTGAAGAGAACGGACGAGGGTATCGTCGACGTTTACAGCGGGAGGGACCCCCCTTTTTCAGCCAACGAGTTGTCCTTTCTTATGGAATTCCATAAAGACCACTCGGCCACAGACCTGTACGGCATGACCCCCGAGAGCCGTGAAATCGTGAAGTTGGCCCTCAAAAACACAAAGGCAGAGGGGCTCCTCATCACTAGCAGGTTTGGAGGCTGAGGCCCCATTCAGCAAGGACGACCTGGAATATCTCCGCCAGTATTTTACTGTGACTCCGGCCGACGCCGTCTTTGGTCTGACAGCCGAGGAAAAGGCCCGGGTAAGCCGTTTAGATGATTACCTAACGGCCAGGGACACATCAGCGAAGGCTAGACTGGTCCTCGAGGAGGAGGACGAGGCCTCGGCCCCACTTGAGATCAAAGCATCTGCAGGCGATATCCTGGGGGCCGCAAGGCCCATGATCGAAGGTTTTAGTGATCCTTTCTTTGGGCTTGAGGCCAAAGACGACCCCACCTTGGGAATCTCCGATGAACAATACGAAGGAATCCTCAAGATGGTCGAGGAAAAGGTCCTAACCAAAGACGGCCGTGAGGCCGAAGAGGAGGCTGGTAGGGGAAACCCGTTGGAGCCGGAGGAGGTCGGCATTAACATTGTCTTGGTGCTACCATCCGAATTTTTAGCCCCAGGAGGGCAGACTAGCGGCCTGGATGATAACGTGGCCGAAGAGCAGCTTGACCAGAGGCCAAAGATAAAGGAAGAATTGTTGGCCGTGGTGTTTAATGAGGTAATACCTCGAAATGAGCCGAACAAATACCGACACCTCAAGCCGTTGTACATCTCGGCTCACGTAGAGGGGGTGCCTGTGTCCAAGGTTTTCGTCGACTGTGGAGCGACGGTCAACATCCTTCCTTATTCCTTGATGAGGAAGCTGGACAAGTCGAAAGAGGACCTCATCCCCAGCGACGTCGTTATGAGCAGCTTCGTCGGCGACAAATCTAAAACCATTGGCGTACTACCGTTAAAGATCACCGTGGCCGACCAGACAAGAGTCGCGGCCTTCTACGTGGTCGAGTCCAGCATCGACTACAATATACTGCTCGGCTGCGACTGGATCCATTAGTTTGGGTGCATACCGCCTTCCCTCTTCCAATTATTATTCTTTTGGGACGGCCAAAAGGTGTCTATACACCCGGCCAATGAGAAACCGTTCAAGGCCAACGCCGTACGAGCTCGGATTTATGACGACGAGGTTGGATGGGTGATCCTCACCGGCCACGATGCAAGGGGTTGACCGACCAGAACGACGGCCCAAAAGGTGCTGGAGTTAGGTGCCGAGAATGTTCGACAGGATTCGGCGCGCGAAGTATTGATCGACCTCACCAGCCTTTAAATGACAGATAAGGCCACTAGAGAAGAAGGAGCAGCGGCAGTGACCGACTTGCTAGAAAGGCTGCTGGAGCACTAGGCTACGAAATCCTTGCAGCCAAACTTGCCAATCAACTTGATCGAATTCCTCCACGAATCGGACGAGACGGACGTGTTAACTTTTGACGACCTAGAAACGGCGCCCTCCGAGATGGAGGACGACTACCCAGAAGTCCAGGATCCTTCATTAGAAATAAATGTAGGGTCGGAGGCCGAACCACGGCCTCTTTTTGTAAGCAAACTTTTGGATCCTAAGTTAGCGGTCGAGGTTATCGGCCTGCTCCATGAATATAAGGATTGTTTTGCTTGGGATTATCATGAGATGCCTGGATTGCCATGGAGTTTGGTGGAGCATGAGTTAAAAATCAAGGAGGGGTTCAAGCCGTTCCTGTAGCCGCCGAGGCGTTTTTCGACCGAGGTATAGCTTAAAGTCAAGGAGGAAATTGAACGGCTCCTCAAAGCCGGCTTCATTCGAACTGCCCGGTACGTTGAGTGGTTGGCCAACATTGTACCAGTTTTAAAGAGGACTCGGGCTTTGAGGGTATGCACCGATTATAGAAATCTAAATCTCGCGACCCCCAAGGACGAATACCCCATGCCTATGTCAGACCTCCTGGTAGACGGGGCCGCAAAACACGAACTCTTGTCCTTTATGGACGGCCATGCCGGTTACAACCAAATTTTTGTAGCCGAGGCGGATGTCCACAAAACGGCGTTTAGGTGTCCAGGGGCAATCGGAACCTATGAATAGGTAGTTATGCCGTTTGGCCTAAAAAATGCTGGCGCGACATACCAGCGGGCTATGAACCTGATTTTCCACGACCTTATAGAGCAGACCGTTGAAGTCTACATTGACGACGTGGTTGTAAAGTCCCCATCCAGAGCCGACCACGTAGGACATCTCCGACAGGCTTTTGACCGAATGCGAGCGCATGGCCTAAAAATGAACCCGAAAAAGTGTGCTTTCGGCGTCACCGCTGGGAACTTCCTCGGTTTCTTGGTTCATTAGTGAGGGATCGAGGTAGATAAGAATAAAGCTACGGCCATTATGGCGGCCCCTCCACCAAGGACCAAAAAGGAGCTCCAGTCCTTCCTTGGTAAGGTCAACTTTTTACAGTGGTTCATATCCAATGTGGCGGGAAAAATCTGGCCGCTGACTCCTCTGCTCAAGCTAATAGCCACGGAACGATTCATATGGGGACAGAGCATCAGGCGGCCCTCGATGACATTAAGAAATATTTGTCTCAACCGCGAGGGAAACCTTTGAGACTTTATATTTCGGCTTCAGAAGGCTCCATTGGCTGTCTGCTGGCTTAGAACAACGAGTCTGAGTGGGAACAAGCAGTGCACTATCTAAGCCGCACCCTCAACGCAGCTGAATTGAAATATTCGCCGATCAAGAAGTTGTGCCTAGCGCTTTATTTCGCGGCCACCAAGTTACGGCACTACATGCTTCCTTCGGTGGTCCAGATCATCTCCAAGACCGACCTTATCAAATACATGCTCACTCGGCCGATTATACGCGGCCGAATCTGGAAGTGGACGATGGCATTGTCCGAATTTACCTTCCAGTATGTGGCTCAGAAGTCAGTCAAGGGTCAGGCATTGGCCAATTTCTTGGCTCATCATCCGGCCCAGAGGCAGGAAGAAGAGTTGGAAGTCGAGAACGGCATGGCCCGCATGGAAAAGAACTACTGGACCATGTATTTCGACGGTTCCAGTTCCGAGGCCAGGTTAGGGGCAGGAGTCGTGATCGAATCCCTGCAAGGGCAGAGATGGCAGTTCGCATTCCAACTCGACCTCAAATGCACCAATAATCAGGCTGAATACGAAGCACTCATCATCGGTCTCGAGATTTTGAAAGGAATGAAGGCCACCCGTGTTTTGGTCTACGGTGATTCTCAGATGGTAATTAACCAACTAACAGGGGAATACCAATGCACGAGCGAGAATTAAGCCATGTATTATGTGACGGCCCTCAACACGGCCGATGAGTTTTCCAGAATCTCCTTTGTTCATGTACCGCGTGTTGAAAACCATGAGGCCAATGAGATGGCCCAGGTGGCGTCAGGTGTAAACATCCCGGACACCGACCACGATCGCGTAATAAGGATCGAGAAGCGTACCTTGCCGGCTTTGGCCGAACGCAGAATGGCAATGCAGGCATCTTCGGCCGAGATTGCCGACGAGGTCAACACGGCCAAAGCTGACTGGCGCTACCCTATAGTGAAATACTTGCGGGACCCTTCCGGCAGCCATGGGAGGACTACGCGCTTCCGGGCTCGGTGTTATTTAATTTATCAAAACGAGCTGTATCGAAAGGGATCAGACGGCCTATTGCTTTTATGTCCCAGCGCCGAAGACATCAAGGTTATTATGGCTGAGTCCCATGAGGGGATTTGCGGTGCTCATCAGTCTGGCGTCAAAATGAGATGGCTGGTTCGGAGGCACGGCTATTACTGGCCGACCATTTTAAAAGTCTGCATAGAGTATGCAAGGGGGTGCATTAAGTGTCAAATTTACGGCCCCATACAAAGGGTACCGGCCGAAGCCCTTCACCCGGTTACCAAACCATGGCCGTTCAGAGGATGGGCCGTGGATATCATTGGCAAGATCCATCCGGCCGCGTCCAACCAACATGCATGGATTTTGGTGGCGACCGACTATTTTACTAAGTGGGTCGAGCCAGAGTCCTATCGGTCAATTTCTAGCACACAGGTGGTTAAGTTCTTCGAGAACCACATCGTCGACAGATTCGGTATACCTGAAACTATTACGGCCGATAACGGCCCAGTTTTCGCATCGGCCGAAACTCGGGAATACACCGAAAGGATGGGAATCAAATTGGTTCACTCGATGCCGTATTATCCCCAGTCTAACGGACAAGCCGAGGCGAGCAACAAGGTAATCAAGGGCATCCTTGAGAAAATGATCGAGGAAAAGCCTAGGGCATGGCACGACTTACTTCCCGAAGCCCTTTGGGCTTATCGAATCTCAAAGCGATCGGCCACAGGCACGTCTCCTTATGCCTTAACCTACGGTCACGACGCCATCGTTCCAATGGAATTAAAGGTTCGGTCTCTTCGTGTGGCCGAACAACCTGAGCAAAAAGGGAAGGACTATGCACAAGCCATGGCTCAGGAGTCAGAAGATTTGGAGCAGTCTAGACTCGATACCTATAACCTAATGCAGGCACAGAAGCAGATCGCGGCGAGGGCCTATAACAGAAAAGTCAAACTAAAGACTTTCGCTGAGGGCGACTTAGTATGGCGAGCCGTGCTTCCCATTGGGACGAAGGACCCTCGGTTCGGTAAGTTCTCGCCCAATTGGGAAGGGCCGTTCATTATTGAAAGAATCCTTGGCCGAGGTGCATTTCAGTTAAAAGACAGGGATGGAGAGCGGCACAACTTACCGATCAACAGCCAATATCTGAAGAGATATGCCCCGTCATTATGGGAGATGGCCGTGAAAGAATTATAAAGACTTACAAATGACAAAAGCGGAGTATGCAACACGACAAAGACAAGTTTAAAAAGGGGAACACGTTTACAAGGAAACGGCCAGGTCATGGCTGAGTACAAGCACACATAAGAAAAATCACATCTTAAATCTACGCGCAACGGCTTCATGGTCTTCTTGCTAGACAATCAGACATTCCTCCCCGAAGCAGTACCTCCGCCAACTATTGCATCACCAACTGTGGCCAACCAGAAGCCAAGGCTTCATTGAGGCCACGGCCGAAAGAAGGAAGGGCTGCTACTCTGGCCACGGTAAGCGGCCGTCACTCAGGACATGGAAAGTGCAAGGGAGAGGGCCGTCATTCGGGACACGGGAGAGGGCCGTCATTCGGGACACGGAAATTGACTGCCACTCCGGCCGTGGTAAGCAGTCGCCATTCCGGCAGTGGCAGCGGCCGTCGTTCAGACCGTGGTAACGGCCATCACTCCGGCCATGGTAAGCGGTCGCCATTCTGGTTATGTTAGGAGCCATCACTCCAGCCATGGTAAAGGCCGTCATTCCGGCCATAGATGTGACCAGGGTACTTAGCCGCATAAACTCGGCCACATTGGGGTCATCGTACCGGGTCCCCTTGTCTTCATCAAGCTGCTAAGTCATGAGACTCAGCAGGTGTGGCTCCCTGACTTGGGAAGGCCTGCAGTGAGAACCATTAGGGGAGGTTGAAATGAAGAAGGATGAAGCCCAGGGATTAGAGGAAGTCTCCAAAGTGTTTAAAGCAAGAAGAAAGGCCGCTGAGTAAGGGAAAGATCTCAAAACTTGGGCTGAGAAAACTGAGGAAGGGCAGTATGAACTTTCGAGTAACGTGAACGCGAGGATTTTGGGAGTGTGAAGAAAATACGAAGGAGCTTGGGTTTTTATACTCATGCTGGGATTCAAAACGAAGAGGTGTGACTCTCGTGAAACGAAACGGCCTGACAACGCACTCAGAGCATGTGAGATTATGATAGAGACCTGGCGGCTGACGTTTCGATTAGCAAGGTAAAATGATGGCTCGTGCGAATTAAGAGCGCGATGGCGTGTCAAAAACCTAGAGGTCATCATTTTACTTGACGAGGCGAAGTGACGCCTCGCGTAAGCCTGGGCAATGATGGCCTACACGACGTACTTGAAGCATTAAATGCGCCGACTGGCCTGCGCATTTAATGCCCTAGTTGTCAATCACTTCAGAAGGAATGCTAAGGGTCCATCCCTTGGAATCCATTCAGCCCTTACCCATGCCAAGGCCGAAGAATCCAGGGATGTGGGGGCAATGTTTGTGCCTAGTAAATCACGGCCATGAACTGGCCGAAGGCGCCCCTTTTCCTTGGCCCTCGCACTTGCTCGTAAAACTGAAACGCAGCGTTTCGCCAAGGTGTTTGGCCTCCCTGAAAACAAAAGGGGAATTGCCAAGGCACGATCATCTCGGCCTCAATTGCAAGCCGAGGCCGAGGCCGAGCAAAATTACGACCAGAAGTATTAAAGTCAAATCATCACGTGATGACGGGGTCCCATGCTTCATTTAATGAGGTAGTGCCTCTGTTTATTGCAGTAAACCCACTGGCCATCAATAAGCATTTAATGCATGAGGGAAGGTGGGAAGTGACTGAAGTCAGGGTTTGGCGACAGAAAACAGAGTGATTAGACGTGGACATTCCCACAAGAATTTTTGCAACTTGAGAGATTGGGTGACTAACTATCAGAGCAATAAATGCATCCCCACGGCTAGTTGCGCGGGAACCACGATCAAGGGCGGCGGCCGAGATTCACCAGGATTCAGGGGGTCACACCACCATACTTCACAATCCCAAATGTCAATTGGACTACCCACTTGCGCTAATCAGGCTCCACCATGCAGATTTTCAGCCTCGATTATTCCTCCAGGAACTCTTCTTATAAATACAAAGCTCAGGACTACATTCAAAGGGTTCAAACACCAAACCCAAGCCTCCCACGGAGCAACTTACATTTTCCTGTAATGCACTTTCAATATCTTTACTTGCTTTCCTAGGAGTAGTGTTAGTTTGTAAGGGAAACCCATTCATCAATATATCATACGACCCTTGATTTTCAAAGCGGCGGAGCACCATCTCTGTTATTCGCTCATTCAGCCCATATATCACACGACCGCCGCTCATTGAGCAGCGCGCCGGAGCACCGCCCTAAACCCACCATCGACACCACCACTGAACGGCCTTGTAGCTCAGGCCGTGAACCTGACAGCCGAGATTAGTTCCTCTCTCGGCTACAATCGTTTGATCAGAAAAAAAAGTTCAAACAGGCGCACCATTCAACCATCTCCATTGACACCAACAACCTCGACGCACGGTAGACCGTGCGGCACACCCGCGCACAAACCGCACCGCACCCAAAAGCAGGAAGCCGCGTGTCAACGCATATCCCCTCGACCCAGAACTTAAGGCCGTGAGATTTGCGCGGTAGACACTTTTGGCACGCCCAGTTGGACACTTGCGAAAAACTTATGGTAGAAACTAGGGCACATGCAAAACTCAAAAACAAAGCAGTCGAAATGACTTCTGAGACTCCTGAGTCCACTTCACCAATCACCGAGATCGAACATTCGGTCGGGATCTCGGCCAGCATCCCTGTAACGACGGATTGCACGGCCGAGTCCATGCAAGAACAGGCAGTAGTAGAGGAGCTGATGTCCAAGCAGGCCTACAGGATAGAAACATCCTTCATGGCCGCAGTGGACAATTCTCCTCGAAGCTACGAACTCTTTTCCAGGAAAGGATGCCGATGTCCACCCCTGCAACACCCCCTGGAGCTAGACAAAGGGGCCAAGAGCGCGAGAGAATCGAGCCTTACGGCGAAAGCAGTAGCCTCGGCACCTCTGTCCACACCCAAGCATCAGGCTACGGCCAGCATACTTTTCCACCGACAAACAGCTGGGGGCAGTCCTGGGCCAACCTACTCGACCGAGACAGTGCGCGGGCCGCTCCATGCTTTGGCAGTATTTTTAGGGCACAGTAACCTCGCACATCCCGCAATCCATCCACTCGGCCCAGTTCACACTGCGACCGTCCACACTCATCCAGGCCCGAGCAACGCAACTGCTGTTTCATCACAACAGTACGGTCAGAGCAATCAGGCCGTCTCACCACCATTGCAGGTGTCGTTGTTCCCGCTGGGCTCTCACATTCACTATGGTTCGGCCATTCAAGCGGCGACACACACGCACCTTGGCCAAACCCATGGCGCTCATATGGCGTCAACTAGCTCCATCATACTGGCCGAGTCCCTTGTCCCGGTAGCTCAACAAACAAGGCCGTAGAATGATGTGCAGCAGGCCCCACGGCCGGGTGCGGCCCAATAGGAGGCACCACCTCAGGGTCTCCCACTCGAAGACGTCCGGCGGATGATTGAAGACAATTTAGCCCAGAGGCTTCCGGATACGCCGAGATATACAAGGCCGTACCCGCTAGAAAATCGATTGCCAAAATTCATGCTGTTCTCCGGGGATGGGCAGGCCTCCTCCATTGAGCACATAGGCCGTTTCACGGCCCAGTGTGGAGAGGCCGATTCGGCCCCCAACCAACCACTCCTGTAAGGAATACAGTGCCTTTGAACCTGAATTGTCCAATTTCTTACCCCTATTGACTTCCAATGGAGCCCAAAACTTGGGCATCATCATAATATGGTGGGACGAGTCATTTAGTGAGTTTTGAGTGAAATCCAATCGCTAGAACTACGGAATACACAAACCACTCCTATAAGGAACGAACTGCCTCTGAACCTGAATTGTCCAATTTCTTACCCCTATTGATTTCCGACCGAGCCCAAAACATGGGCATCATCATAATGTGGTGGGAGGAGTCATTCGGTGAGTTTTGAGTGAAATCCAAACGCTTGAACTATTCAATACACCAACCACTCCTATAAGGAACGAACTGCGTTTGAACTTGAATTGTCCAATTTCTTATCCTTATTGATTTCCGATCGAGCCCAAAACTTGGGCATCATCATAATATGGTGGGACGAGTCATTTAGTGAGTTTTGAACGAAATCCAATCGCTAGAACTACGGAATACACCAACAACTCCTATAAGGAACGAGCTTCCTTTGAACTTGAATTGTCCAATTTCTTACACCTATGGATTTCCGATTCAGCCCAAAACTTGGGCATCATCATAATATGGTGGGAGGAGTCGTTTGGTGAGTTTTGAGTGAAATCCAATCGCTAAAACTACGGAACACACCAACCACTTTTGTAAGGAACGAACTGCCTTTGAACCTGAATTGTCCAATTTCTTACACCTATGGATTTCCGATTGAGCCCAAAGCTTGGGCATCATCATAATATGGTGGGAGGAGTCATTTGGTGAGTTTTGAGTGAAATCCAATCGCTAGAACTACGGAATACACCAACCACTACTATAAGGAACGAACTGTCTTTGAACCTGAATTGTCCAACTTCTTACACCTATGGATTTCCGATTCGGCCCAAAACTTGGGCATCATCATAATATGGTGCGAGGAGTCATTTGGTGTGTTTTGAGTGAAATTCAATCGCTAGAACTATGGAATACACCAGCCACTCCTATAAGGAACGAACTGCCTTTGAACCTGAATAGTCCAATTTCTTACCCCTATTCATTTCCGATCGAGCCCAAAACTGGGCATCATCATAACATGGTGGGAGGAGTCATTAGGAGAATCTTGAGTGAAATCCAATTGCTAGAACTATGCAATACACCAACCACTCCTATAAGGAACGCTTGGGCATCATCATAATATGGTGGGAGGAGTCATTTGCTAAGTTTTGAGTGCAATCCAATCGCTCGAACTATGCAATACACCAACCACTCCAATTCGGAACGAACTGCTTGTGAACTTCAATTGTCCAATTTCTTACACCTATGGATTTCCGATCGAGCCAAAAACTTGGGCATCATTATAATATGGTGGGAGGAGTCATTTGGTGAGTTTTCAGTGAAACCCAATCGCTTGAACTATGGAATACACCAACCAATCCAATAAGAAACGAACTGCCTTTGAACTTGAATTGTCCAATTTCTTACCCCTACTGATTTCCGATCGATTCCAAAACTAGGACAACATCAAAATGTGGTGGGAGGAGTCATTTGGTTAGTTTTGAGTGAAATCCAATCGCTAGAACTACGGAATACACCGACCACTCCTATAAGGAATGAACTGCCTTTGAACCTGAATTTTCTAATTTCTTACCCCTATTGATTTCCAATCGAGCCCAAAACTTGGGCATCATCGTAATATGGTGGGAGGGGTCATTTGGAGAGTTTGAGTGAAATTCAATCGCTAGAACTACGGAATACACCAACCACTCCTATAAGGAATGAATTGCCTTTGAACTTGAACTGTCCAATTTCTTACACCTATGGATTTCCGATCGAACCCAAAACTTGAGCATGATCATAATATGGTGGGAGGAGTCATTTGGTGAGTTTTGAGTGAAATCCAATCGCTAGAACTTAGGAATACACGAACCACTCCTATAAGGAACGAACTGCCTTAGAACCTGAATTGTCATATTTCTTACCCCTATTGATTACGGATCGAGCCCAAAACTTGGGCATCATCATAATATGGTGGGAGGAGTCTTTTGGTGAATTTTGAGTGAAATCCAATTGCTACAACTATGCAATACACCAACCACTCCAATTCGGAACGAACTGCCTTCGAACTTGAATTGTCTAATTTTTTACACCTGTGGCTTTCCGATCAAGTCCAAAACTTGGGCATCATCATAATATGGTGGGAGGAGTCCTTTGCTGAATTTTGAGTGAAATCCAATCGCTAGAACTATGCAATACGCCAACCACTCCAATTCAGAACAGACTGCCTTTGAACTTGAATTGTCAAATTTCTTACACCTGTGGATTTTTTGATCGAGCTCAAAACTTGGGCATCATCGTAATGTGGTGGGAGGGGTCATTTGGAGAGTTTGAGTGAAATTCAATCGCTAGAACTACGGAATACACCAACCACTCCTATAAGGAATGAATTGCCTTTGAACTTGAACTATCCAATTTCTTACACCTATGGATTTCCGATCGAACCCAAAACTTGGGCATCATCATAATATGGTGGGAGGAGTCATTTGGTGAGTTTTGAGGGAAATCCAATCGCTAGAACTACGGAATACGCCGACCACTCCAATAAGGAACGAACTGCCTTTGAACCTGAATTGTGCAATTTCTCACCCCTAGTGATTTCCGATCGAGCCCAAAGCTTGGGCATAACCTTAATATGGTGGGAGGAGTCATTTGGTGTGTTTTCAGTGAAACCCAATCGCTTGAACTACGGAATACACCAACCACTCCTATAAGAAACGAACTGCCTTTGAACTTGAATTGTCCAATTTCTTACACCTATGGATTTCCGATCGATTCCAAAACTTGGACAACATCATAATATGGTGGGAGGAGTCACTTGGTGAGTTTTGAGAGAAATCAAATCGCTAGAACTACGGAATATACCGACCACTCCTATAAGTAATGAATTGCCTTTGAACCTGAATTTTCTAATTTCTCACCCCTAGTGATTTCCGATCAAGCCCAAAACTTGGGCATCATCGTATTATGGTGGGAGCTGTCATTTCGTGAGTTTTGAGTGAAATGCAATCGCTAGAACTACGGAATACACCAACCACTCCTATAAGGAATGAACTGCCTTGGAACCTGAGTTGTCCAATTTCTTACACCTATGGATTTCCGATCGATTCCAAAACTTGGACAACATCATAATATGGTGGGAGGAGTCACTTGGTGAGTTTTGAGAGAAATCAAATCGCTAGAACTACGGAATATACCGACCACTCCTATAAGGAATGAACTGCCTTTGAACCTGAATTTTCTAATTTCTTACCCCTATTGATTTGCAATCGAGCCCAAAACTTGGGCATCATCGTAATATGGTAGGAGGGGTCATTTGGAGAGTTTGAGTGAAATCCAATCGCTAGAACTACGAAATACACCAACCGCTCTTACAAGAAACGAACTACCTGTGAACCTGAATTGTGCAATTTCTTACCCTTACGGAATTCCGATCGAGCCCAAAACTTACGCATCATCATAATATGGTGGGAGGAGTCGTTTGGGTAGTTTCGAGTGAAATCCAATCGCTAAAACTATGTAATACACCAACCACTCCTATTCGGAACGAACTGCTTGTGAACTTGAATTGTCCAATTTGTTACACCTATGGATTTTCGATTGAGCCCAAAATTGGGCAACATCATAATATGATGGGACGAATCATTTGGTGAGTTTTCAATGAAATCCAATCGGTTGACCTACGGAACACACCAACCACCCCTATAAGGAACGAACTGCCTTTGAACCGGAATTGTTCAATTGCTTACCCCTATTGATTTCCTATCGAGCCCAAAACTTGGGCATCATCATAATATGGTGGGAGGAGTCACTTGCTGAGTTTTGAGTGAAATCAAATCGCTAGAACTACTGAATACACCAACCACTCCTATAAGGAATGAATTGCCTTTGAACTTGAACTATCCAATTTCTTACACCTATGGATTTCCGATCGAACCCAAAACTTGGGCATCATCATAATATGGTGGGAGGAGTCATTTGGTGAGTTTTGAGGGAAATCCAATCCCTAGAACTACGGAATACGCCGACCACTCCAATAAGGAACGAACTGCCTTTGAACCTGAATTGTGCAATTTCTCACCCCTAGTGATTTCCGATCGAGCCCAAAGCTTGGGCATAACCTTAATATGGTGGGAGGAGTCATTTGGTGTGTTTTCAGTGAAACCCAATCGCTTGAACTACGGAATACACCAACCACTCCTATAAGAAACGAACTGGCTTCGAACTTGAATTGTCCAATTTCTTACTCCTATGGATTTCCAATCGAACCCAAAACTTGGGCACCATCATAATATGGTGGGAGGAGTCATTTGGTGAGTTTTGAGTGAAATCAAATCGTTAGAACTATGGAATACACCAACCTCTCCAGCAAGAAACGAACTGCCTTTGAACCTGAATTGTCCAATTTCTTACCCTTATGGATTTCCGATCATGCCCAAAACTTAGGCGTCATCCTAATATGATAGGAGGAGTCATTTGGAGGGTTTTGAGAGAAATCAAATCGCTAGAACTATGCAATACACCAACCACTCCAATTCAGAACGAACTGCCTTCGAACTTGAATTGTCCAATTTCTTACACCTATGGATTTCCGATTGAGCCCAAAACTTGGGCATTATCATAATATGGTGGGTCAAGTCATTTGGAGAGTTTTGGGTGAAATCCAGCGGCTAGAACTACGGAATACACCAACCACCCCAATAAGGAACGAACTGCCTTTGAACCTGAATTGGCCAATTTCTTTCCCCTATTGATTTCCGATCGAGCCCAAAACTTGGGCATGATCATAATATGGTGGGAGGAGTCATTTGGTGGGTTTTGAGTGAAAACAAATTGCTAGAACTATGCAATGCACCAACCACTCCAATTCGAAACGAACTGCCTTTGAACTTGATTTGTCCAATTTCTTACACCTTTAGACTTCCGATCGAGCCCAAAACTTGGGCATCATCATAATATGGGGGAGGAGTCACTTGCTGAGTTTTGAGTGAAATCAAATCGCTAGAACTACGGAATACACCAACCACTCCCGTAAGGAACAAACTGCCTTTGAACCTGAATTGGCCAATTTCTTTCCCCTATTGATTTCCGATCGAGCCCAAAACTTGGGCATGATCATAATATGGTGGGAGGAGTCATTTGGTGGGTTTTGAGTGAAAACAAATTGCTAGAACTACGCAATGCACCAACCACTCCAATTCGAAACGAACTGCCTTTGAACTTGAATTGTCCAATTTCTTACACCTTTAGACTTCCGATCGAGCCCATAACTTGGGCATCATCATAATATGGGGGAGGAGTCATTTGGTGAGTTTTGAGTGAAATCCAATCGCTAGAACTACGGAATACACCGACCACTCTTATAAGGAACGAACTGCCTTTGAACCTGAATTGTGCAATTTCTCACCCCTACGGAATACACCAACCACTCCAAGTCGGAACGAACTGCCTGTGAACCTGAATTGTCCAATTTCTTACCCCTATTGATTTCCAACTGAGCTCAAAACTTGGGCATCATCATAATATGGTGGGAGGAGTCATTTGGTGAGTTTTGAGTGAAATCCAATCGCTAGAACTACGGAATACACCGACCACTCCTATAAGGAATGAACTGCCTTTGAACCTGAAATGTGCAATTTCTCACCCCTACGGAATACACCAACCACTCCAAGTCGGAACGAACTGCCTGTGAACTTGAATTGTCCTATTTCTTACACCTATAGAATTCTGATCGGGACCAAAACTTGGGCATTAATAAAATAGGGTGGGGGGAGTCGTTCGGTAAGTTTTGAGTAAAATCCAATCGCTAGAACTATACAACACACCATCCACTCCAATTCGGAACGAATTGCTTGCGAACTTGAATTGTCCAATTTCTTACACCTATGGATTTCCGATCGAGCTGGAAACTTGGGAATCATCAAAATATGGTGGGAGGAGTCATTTGTTGAGTTTTGAGTGAAATCCAATCGCTAGAATTACGGAATACTCCAACCACTACTATAAGGAACGAACTGCCTGTGAACTTGAATTGTCCAATTTCTTACACCTATGGATTTCCGATCGAGCCCAAAACTTGGGCGTCATCATAATATGGTGGGAGGAGTCATTTGTTGAGTTTTGAGTGAAATCCAATTGCTAGAATTACGGAATACTCCAACCACTACTATAAGGAACGAACTGCCTGTGAACTTGAATTGTCCAATTTCTTACACCTATGGATTTCCGATCGAGCCCAAAACTGGGGCATCATCATAATATGGTGGGAGGAGTCATTTGGTGGGTTTTGAGTGAAAACAAATTGCTAGAACTATGCAATGCACCAACCACTCCAATTCGAAACGAACTGCCTTTGAACGTGAATTGTCCAATTTCTTACACCTATGGATTTCCGATCAAGCCGAAAACTTGGGCTTCATCATAATATGGAGGGTGGAGTCATTTGTTAAGTTTTGAGTGTAATCCAATCACTAGAACTACGGAACACACCAACCACTCCTATAAGGAACGAACTGCCTTTGAACTTTAATTGTCAAATTTCTTACCCTGTTGGAATTCCGATCGAGCCCAAAACCTGGACATCACCATAATATGGTGGGAGGAGTCAATTCGTGAGTTTAGAGTGAAATCCAATCGCTAGAACTATGGAATACACCAACCACTCCTATAAGGAACGAACTGCCTGTGAACCTGAATTGTCCAATTTCTTAACCCTATTGATTTCCGATCGAGCCCAAAACTTGGGCATCATCATAATATGGTGGGAGGAGTCATTTTGTAGGTTTTGAGTGAAATCCAATCGTAAGAACTATACAATACACCAACCACTCCAATTCGGAACGAACTGCCTGTGAACTTGAATTGTCCAATTTCTTACACCAATAGATTTCCGATCGAGCCCAAAACATGAGCATCATCAAAATATGGTGGGAGGAGTCATTTGGTGAGTTTTGAGTGAAATCCAATTGTTAGGACTACGGAATACACCAACCACTCCTATAAGGAACGAATTGCCTTTGAACTTGAACTGTCCAATTTTTTACACCTATGGATTTCCGATCGAGCCCAAAACTTGGACATCATCATAATATGGTGGGAGGAGTCATTTGGTCAGTTTTGAGTGAAATCCAATCGCTAGAACTACGAAATACACCAACCAATCCTATAAGGAAGAAACTGCCATTGAACCTGAATTGTCCAATTTCATACACCTACGGATTTCCGATCGAGCCCAAAACTTGGGCATCATCCTAATATAGTGGGAAGAGTCATTTGGAGAATTTTGAGTGAAATCCAATAGCTACAACTATGCAATACACCAACCACTCCAAGTCGGAACGAACTGCCTTTGAACTTGAATTGTCCAATTTCTTACACCTATGGATTTCCGATCGAGCCCAAAACTTGGGCATCATCATAATATGGTGGGAGGAGTCATTTGCTGAATTTTTAGTGAAATCCAATGGCTACAACAATGCAATACACCAACCACTCCAAGTCGGAAAGAACTGCCTGTGAACTTGAATTGTCCTATTTCTCACACCTATAGATTTCTGATCGGGCCCAAAACTTGGGCATTCACATAATATGGTGGGGGGAGTCATTTATTAAGTTTTCAGTGAAATCCAATCGCTAGAACTATACAACACACCAACCACTCCAATTCGGAACGAATTGCTTGTAAATATGAATTGTCCAATTTCTTACACCTACGGATTTCCGATCAAGCTCAAAACTTGGGCATCATCATAATATGGTGGGAGGAGTCATTTGGTGAATTTTGAGTGCAATCCAATTGCTAGAACTATGCAATACACCAACCACTCCAATTCGGAACGAACTGCCTGTAAACTTGAATTGTCCAATTTTTTACACCTGTGAATTTCCGATCGAGCCCGAAACTTGGGGATCATCATAATATGGTGGGAGGAGTCATTTGCTGAATTTTGAGTGCAATCCAATCGCTAGAACTATGCAATACACCAACCACTCCAATTCGAAACGAACTGCCTTTGAACTTGAAATGTCCAATTTCTTACACCTATGGATTTCCGATGGAGCCCAAAACTTGGGCGTCATCATAATATAGTGGGAGGAGTCATTTGGTGAGTTTTGAGTGAAATCCAATCGCTAGAACTACGGAACACACCAACCACACTTATAAGGAACGAACTGCCTTTGAACCTGAATTGTCCAATTTCATACATCTATGGATTTCTGATAGTGCTGAAAACTTGGGCATCATCATAATATGGTGGGAGGAGTCATTTGGTCAGTTTTGAGTGAAATCCAATCGCTAGAACTACGAAATACACCAACCAATCCTATAAGGAAGAAACTGCCATTGAACCTGAATTGTCCAATTTCATACACCTACGGATTTCCGATCGAGCCCAAAACTTGGTCATCATCCTAATATAGTGGGAAGGGTCATTTGGAGAATTTTGAGTGAAATCCAATAGCTACAACTATGCAATACACCAACCACTCCAAGTCGGAACGAACTGCCTTTGAACTTGAATTGTCCAATTTCTTACACCTATGGATTTACATTCGAGCCCAAAACTTGGACATCATCATAATATGGTGGGAGGAGTCATTTGGTGAGTTTTGAGTGAAACCCAAATGCTAGAACTACGGAATACACCAAGCACTCCAACTCGGAAAGAACTGCCTTTGAACTTGAATTGTCCACTTTCTTACACCGATGGATTTCCGATCGAGCCCAAAACTTGGGCATCATCATAATATGGTGGGAGGAGTCATTTCGGGAGTTTTGAGTGAAATCCAAGCGTAAGAACTACGGAATACATCAACCACTCCAATTCGGAACGAATTGCCTTTGAACTTGAATTGTCCCATTTCTTACACCTATTGACTTCCGTTGGAGCCCAAAACTTGGTCATCACCGTAATATGGTGGGAGTAGTCATTTGGTGAGTTTTGAGTGAAATCCAATTGCCAGAACTATGGAATACACCAACCACTCCTATAAGGAACGAACTGCCTTTGAACCTGAATTTTTCAATCTCTCACCCCTATTGATTTCCGATTGAGCCCAAATCTTGGTCATCACAATAATATGGGGGGAGGAGTCATTTGGTGAGTTTTGAGTGAAATCCACTCGCTAGAACTACGAAATACACCAACCACTCCAATTCGGAACGAACTGCCTATGAACTTGAATTGTCCAAGTTCTTACAGCTATGGGTTTTCGATCGAGCGCAAAACTTGAGCATCACCATAATATGGTGGGAGTAGTCAATTGGTGAGTTTTGAGTGAAATCCACTTGGTAGTACTACGAAATACACCAACCACGCCAATTCGCAACGAACTGCCTTTGAACTTGAATTGTCCAAGTTCTTACAGCTATGGGTTTTCGATCGAGTGCAAAACTTTAGCATCATCATAATATGGTGGGAGGAGTCATTTGGTTAGTTTGCAGCGAAATCCAATCACTAGAACTATGGAATACACCAACCACTCCTGTAAGGAACGAACCGCCATCCAAACTGAATTGTCTAATTTCTTACCCCTATTGATTTCCGATCGAGCCCAAAACTTGGGCATCATCATAATATGGTGGGAGGAGTCATTTGGTGAGTTTTGAGTGAAATCCAATCGCTAGAACTTTGTAATACACCAACCATTCGAATTCAGAATGAACTGCCTTTGAAATTGAATTGTCCAAGTTCTTACACCTTTGGATTTCCGGTCGCGCCCAAAACTTGAGCATCATCATAAGATGGTGGGTGGAGTCATTTGGTGAGTTTTGAGTGAAACCCAATCGCTAGAACTACGGAATACACCAACCACTCTAATTCGGAACGAACTGCCTTTGAACTTGAATTGTCCACTTTTTTACACCGATGGATTTCCGGTTGAGCCCAAAACTTGGGCATCATCAAAATATGGTGGGAGGAGTCATTTCGTGAGTTTTGAGTGAAATCCAAGTGCAAGTACTACGGAATACATCAACCACTCCAATTCGGAACGAACTGCCTTTGAACCTGAATTGTCCAATTTCTCACCCCTATTGATTTCCGATGGAGCCCAAAGCTTGGTCATCACAATAATATGGTGGGAGGAGTCATTTGGTTAGTTTGCAGTGAAATCCAATCGCTAGAACTATTAAATGCACCAACCACTCCTATAAGGAACGAACTTCCTTTGAACCTGAATTGATCAATTTCTTACCCCTATTAATTTCAGATCGAGCCTAAAACTTGGGCATCATCATAATATGGTGGAAGGAGTCATTTGGTGAGTTTTGAGTGAAATCCAATCGCTAGAACTATGCAATACACCAACCACTCCAATTCGGAACGAACTTCCTTTGAACTTGAATTGTCCAATTTCTTACACCTATGGATTTCCGGGGAGTTTTGAGTGAAATTCAATCAATAGAACTACGGAATACATCAATCACTCCGATAAGGAACGAACGGCCTTTGCACCTGTACTGTCATATTTCTTACACCTATGGATTTCCGATCTAGCCCAAAACTTGGGCATCATCATAATATGGTGGGAGGAGTCATCTGGTGAGTTTGCAGTGAAATTCATTCGCTAGAACTATGAAATACACCAACCACTTCTATAAGGAACGAACTGCCTTCGAACCTGAATTGATCAATTTCTTACCCCTATTAATTTCAGATCGAACCTAAAACATGGGCATCATGATAATATGGTGGGAGGAGTCATTTGGTGAGTTTTGAGTGAAATCCAATTGCTAGAACTATGGAATAAACCAACAACTCTAATAAGGAACAAAGTGCCTTTAAACCTGAATTGTCCAATTTCTTACACCTATGGATTTTAGATCGAGCACAAAACTTAGGCAACATCCTAATATGGTGGGAGGAGTCATTTGATGAGTTTTGAGTGAAATCCAATCTCTAGAAGTTTGCAATTCACCAACCACTCCAATTCAGAACGAACTGCCTATGAACTTGAATTGTCCATTTTGTTACACCTATGGATTTCCGATCGAGCCGAAAACTTGGGCATCAACATAATATGGGGGGAGGAGTCGTTTGTTGGGTTTTGAGTGAAATCCAATCACTAGAACTACGGAATACACGAACCACTTCTATACGTAACGAACTACCTTTGAACCTGAATTGTCCAATTTCTTACCCCTATTGATTTCGGATCGAGCCCAAAACTTGGGCATCATCATAATGTGGTGGGAGGAGTCATTTGGTGAGTTTTGAGTGAAATCCAATCGGTAGAACTCTACAATACACTAACCACTCCAATTCGGAACGAACTGCCTGTGAACTTGAATTGTCCAATGTAACAACCCAGACCTTAATTAATATTTAATTAATAAATTAAGAGAGGAAAAGACAATTATATCCTTAGAATATTTTAGTATGTTTTAAGGTCCATGTGTGGAAAGACAATTATACCCTTACAATTATACCTGTATGTTTTGGAAATCCACTTGTACCATTGCGTAGAGCGCGACGAAACGAGTCCGTAGACACGTAGTGGACTCGAATCGGCAAAATAATAATTTTGGGAAAAATCTGATTTTTAAATCTGATTCTTCCCTTTCTCTCTCCTCACTCTCTCTCTTCCACGCGACACCCCCCACCCCTCTGGTTTTCCAACCGACCCCACCCCTCCTCCCAGCCACCACCATCGACGTCGGCCAACCCAGATCAGACCGGTGACTCCCCAGCCACCCAACCCGACGTCTTTCCCGACCAGCTGCTGCCCTGGTTTCGCCGGAAAAAACAGAAAATCTTGCCAGTTTTGACAGAATTTTGTCGGCTCCGTTCGTCGTCATCCAACCACCAAATCGGACGAGTTAGGTATGATTTTTCAAATGAATTTCATGTTCTTGCTGGTGGATGGATAGGTTTTCAGAGATTTTGATGTTTGAGGGGCTAATTTTCGAGTTAAGTTTCTGCCAGTTTGCGTCGCCGTTATCAGCCACTTCCGGCCACGTTTTGGCCATAGTGGTTCCAAATAGGGTGTATTACCTAGGATAGGAGTTTGGTACTGCGGTGTGGAGATTTTCCGATCACCAAAAATTGTTAGGCACGTGGGCTAGGTAGCAGGGACCACTCCTGGTCCCAGAATGATTCTCGTGTCCTTACGAGCACGTAGGACTTCGCGGATCTCGATTCAGATAACGTTTGAACCCAGAACGGATCTCTCATAGTGTGCGATTTCAGGTTCAGTACGTTCGGACCGTTGGATCATAGCTAAACTGGAGTATGTGGATCTAGGTATTTTAAGGATCGTGTAGGATTAAACGGATCATAAATCGGAGTCCCGGATGGTCCGGAAAAGCCAACCCTAGGGCTAGGTTTACGGAAAATCGTTCGTCAGTCCGAGTGTGCGATCGTTCTCGAGACATGTGTCCTAGGCTTATCAGAACCTCTAGGAAAGATCCGATCGAAAGTCTGAGGTCGTGGACCCCGCGGGGTCCCGAGTTGACTTTTGGGGACTTTATCGCTTTTGAGTCCCGAGATACGTCTAAAGCGTGTCCACTGAGAGGAAAAGATAATGTGGGTATAGGATTGACTTTCAAAGTGTTGCACGCACTTTTAGGAGCCGGGGGGTCAAGGTTTTTAATTTAATATTATTTTCCTGAGCAGATTTATTAATAAAATATTCATGATGGTTATTCAGGCACCCGGGCACCAGGTGACCCGCAGGAGGGACCTTCAAAGGGTCCAGCTAGCTGAGAGTACCTATGAGTGGACTGTTTGTTTTATAAATGTTTTATGCATTTTATTTTCATTATTTGATCTTGAATAAGTTTTACTGAATACGGCTTCCTAGCATGACTTGAGAGGTTTAAATATTTATGTTTATTTGTGTGATGCCTAGTGGAACATTTAAAAAGGGATTTCGAAAGTCAGAACTGAGGCACTATCAGATTTAATGGTAGCAAGATTTAAGAAATAGTTTTATAAGTAGTTTATAAACTTTAATCTTTCTCATAATTATTTATATATACACTTATTTTAAACCACCATAGGTACCCAAGGTTGCCTTCGGTATAATAAATGTTGCCTCGGAAATATGTTGCCTTCAGTTATAATGATGTCTACGGACGTCCAGTTGCCTTCGGTTATATTGATGTCGACGGACATCCAGTGCCTTCGGGTAGGTTAGCATGCTAGACACCGCCCCACGAGTTTCGGGGACGCCCAAACCGTGGGTGTGAGAAACGCGGCTCAGATGGACCAAGTGTCCCCTGAATCCCGCGAGATTGCGGCTCGGGTGACCTTGTGTTTCCTGAGGTCTGCTAGTACGTGTCACTCCGGTGGCACGAGTATGGAATTGACAGATTATATGGAATTGACGGATTATAAGGAATTGACAGAAACTAAAGGAAATGACGAAATTATAAATGGGTACACCTAGGTGGTAGATTTAAAAGTTGATTTCAATGCTTTCAATGATTTAATGTTTGATCAAGTATGTGATTGATTATATATATATATATATATATATGAATGCAGTGATTCCAGTACGAGTATTTATATAAGAAATGATTTAGTTTTATAATTGTTTTTACAGTGGGGTTAGTATGTTCTTATGTATTTTAATTAAAACTTTGTTTTTGGTCCACTCACCCTTTTTATGTTTTGCGCCCCCAGGCAGTAAGCGTACATAGTGAGCCACCACCGGGCCGAGTCCATCTTCCGCTACATACCTTGACAACGTAGGGTCTTGTACAATTATTTTATACCTGTAATCTAATATGTGTAGAGCTTTGATATCGCCCTAGAACACTTGTCTAACTGTTAGTATGTAACTTTTTGTATGCTGACAGTTGGTGTATATTTTATATGCATGTTGACAGGTGTAATCTTGGGGTTGGTCCGTTTCAGGGGAGACTCTGCTGAGTTTTTCGGCAGTAGTCAAACCCCAGTTGATTTAGAAATTTTGACTAGAAGGGCAGTTTGGTCATTTGTGCTCAGCACTTGCCAGGTGTCGGACACACACAGGGTTCGGCTCGGATTCCAAAGTGGAATTTGGGTCGGGTCCTGTCAACTTGGTATCAGAGCATTAGGTTAACTTCCTGTAGACTCCGCACCGTGTGTGCATCTCGGTTTCAAGGAATTTCTGTTTCTTTTGACAGAATCAAAGGCCCATAATGTGGTGGCACTAGGAGAGGGACTAGACAGTTGTCCCGACTACGGGGACAGGATCCCCATCTTGAAACAGAGCGGATAGAACAGTCTCAGGTGGGAGGTTAGAGAGGGGCCGTACCGGCGAGGGTTCTCCCACACATGGACCTTAATTTTTCCAGCAGACTTTGGAGTTGTGGACTTAGGCTCTATCCAGAATTGGGCAATCCAAATATCCTTCTCTGAGCTACGTAGATCAGGCTAAGAGGTTTGGGGCCATCGATTTTGATGGTGAGGGTGACCCAACTGTAGCCGAGGAATGGATAGAGAGGATGGAGTGGAATTTGGAGGTGATGGCTGTTCCGCAGGATTACAGAGTGGCTTAGCCACTTTCTTTTTGGCCAGGAATGATAGACATTGGTGGGAATCAGTCAGGATGAGATATCAGAACCCATCGGCCATTACATGGTCCGATTGCAGAGTAGAGTTTGTTGTGTAGTTCTACCCACTCACATATCAGAGCATGAAGATGGAAGAGTTTCTGCAGCTAAAACAGAGTGGGATGAAGGGATTGGAGTACGAAGAGAAGTTCAACGAGTTATCTAAGTATTGTACTCCATTGGTAGATAATGAAAGGAAGAAGTGTTAACTGTTTACAAAAAGGTTGAAGGCTTCCATTCTAGACATTAAGATTAACCAGTGGCTGACCAATTTTGGGAGATTTGGCGTTGTCTGCCTCACTGATTGGAAGCAGCCAGATGATGGTCCGAGGACGGGGTGATTTCCGTAGGCGATAGTTTGAGATGAGTGGTCCCAGTCAGGGGTCATCTGAAAGGGGCAGTTTCAGTTCTGCATCATCTAGGGGCCACAGTATGGAGGTTTTCGACCTGGAGTAGGTTCCAGTGGAGGGTCAAACCAGAGTGGTAGTTTTGGGAACCACTCTGGAGATGGAGCAGCTAGAGGTGCTGAGAGACGTATTCCTGGTGGCAAATCTAATTTTCCCTGAAGATGGTGGATTTAGAAGTCATTTTGGGGATGGATTGGTTAGCCAAGCACTATGCCTCCGTAGGTTGTTTAAGAAATGAGGTCGTGTTCCGTAGTCCTGAACGACCTAAGGTGATATTTTAAAGTGAGCTTAGAGTACTTCCATCTTGCCTAATCCCATCTTTGATGGCAAGACAGTTGCTCAGGAAAGGATGTTCAGGATATCTTGTGCACTTTATCGATACCCGGGATAATGGAGTGAGGTTGGAGGATATTCCAGTGGTACAGGAATTGCCAGATATGCTTTCGGAGGATCTCAAGGTTTACCACCTCACCGAGGGATTGAGTTCACTATTGAGCTCGTTCCGGGTGCGAAGACCATTTCTCAGGCACCGTACAAAATGGCACCAACAGAGTTAAGGAAGTTAAAGACTCAGTTATAGGAGCTGGTGGATAAGGGTTTCATCTGACCCAGTTCCTCACCATGGGGCGCTCCAGTATTAGTGTTGGGAAGAAGGATGGCACCATGAGATTTTGTAGTGACTACAGGCAGTTGAATAAGGTCACAATAAAGAACTGGTATTCGTTGCCATGGATTGATGATTTATTTGATCAGCTTAAGGGTGCCAAGGTATTTTCTAAGATTAATTTGAGGTCAGGTTATCATCAGCTACGTATTAGAGAGAAGAATGTGCCTAAGATAGCTTTTCGGACAAGGTATGGGCACTATGGGTTCCTGTGATGCCATTGGGATTTACCAAAGTGCCAACTGCGTTTATGGATTTCACGGACAGAGTGTTCCAACGTTCCTTGGATCACTTTGTGATTGTATTCATGGACGATATCTTGGTATACTCCAAAATTCAAAGAGCGCACATGAAGCACTTGGAAAATGTGCTGAAGACTTTGAGGAAGAAACAGTTGTATGCCAAGTTCAGCTAGTGTCAGTTTCATTTGGACAGAGTGAGTTTCTTGGAGCACATGATTGATGCATAAAGTATTTATCCCCAGGAAGTGGAGGCAGTGGTAAATTGGTCACGATCAACCAATGTTACTGAGATACGGAGTTCCTTGGGTTAGCTGGTTTTTATCGTCGCTTGGTGGAAGGTTTTACTGCCATAGTGGCACCCAGAAGGAATTTAATTTGAGGTCAAGAAGATGGCTAGAGTTAATCAAAGATTATGATTGTACTATTGAGCATCAATTAGGAAGAGCAAATGTGGTTGTGGATGGCCTCAGCAGGAAGTCCTCGGAATCGGTAGCTCATTTCGAGGGAGGTAGGTGCCACTGTTAGTGAACATGATGAAATGGAGAGTTGGGCTAGTTATGGATGATCAGGGAGCACTGTTAGATACTCTCAATGT
Source organism: Prunus kanzakura (assembly GCA_020521455.1). Classification (NCBI taxonomy): domain Eukaryota; kingdom Viridiplantae; phylum Streptophyta; class Magnoliopsida; order Rosales; family Rosaceae; genus Prunus; species Prunus kanzakura. The sequence continues at coordinate 61,160 of BPUM01000373.1, forward strand.
GAAACCAGTGCTAGTGGAGCAATTAAGTAAAGCCGAGTCTCAAGATCCATTAGTTCGTACACTGAGATTAGAGGGTTGAGAATGGCACCAGGACATATTACTCAATGAGGAATGGTGGGACTTTGATGGTAGGAGCAAGATTGTATGTTCCTTAGGATGAGACATTAAAAAAGGAGAATTATAGAGGATGCCCACTGTTCAGCTTTTGACATGCACTCAAGTGGCACTAAGGTGTATTGTACTCTGAGGGAATATCATGGGTGGCCTTTCAAGAAGAAACAGATAGCAGAGTACGTCAGTAAGTGCCTAATTTGTCGGCCAGTCAAGGCAGAGTAGCAGAAACCATTCAGATTGTTGCAACCACTTTCAATTCCTGAGTGGAAGTTGGAACACATTAGTATGGATTTCGTGTTCAAACTTCCTCAGACAAAGGACGAGTATGATGGAGTTTGGGTAGTTGTGGATCAACTCACTAGTCAGCTCACTTTCTGCCGGTGAGAGCGAACTATACTTTAAATAAATTGGCTAAGATCTTTTTAGATGAGATAGTGAGACTTCATGGGGTACCAATATCCATTGTTTCTTATTGGGATCCTCGGTTCACGTCCCGTTTTTGGACGAAGTTACATGAGGTATTTTGGACCCAGTTACGGTTTAGTACTATATTTCACCCCAGATAGATGGTCAGTCTGAGAGGACGAGTCAAACTTTAGAAGATATGTTGAGAGTTTGTGCATTGCAGTTTCAGGGTAATTGGGATGAGAAATTGCCACTCATGGAGTTTGCCTATAATAACAGTTTTCTGGAGAGTATGGGAATGTCACCATTTGATGCCTTGTACGGGAAACAGTGTAGAACGCCTTTGTAGTGGGATGAAGTGGGCAAGCACAGGTTATAGGTATCTGAGGATGTTGAAAGGACAAAGAAACATGTAGAAATATTAAGAGAAAGGCTCAAGGTGGCCTAGGAAAGACAAAAGAGTTATACAGATAACAGGAGGAAAGATCTGTAGTTGAGTTTGGTGATTAGGTATTTCAGAAATTATCGCCTTGGAAAGGTGTAGTGAGTTTTGGGAAGGAAGGAAAACTAAGCCCTTGCTATTTTGGGCCATAGGAGGTTATAGAACGTGTGGGCAAGTAGCTTACAGACTGGACTTGCCAGAATATCTCTCCCGTTTACACGATGTATTTCGTGTGTCCATGCTCCAGAAGTATATTTCAAACCCATCCCATGTCTTGGAAGAGTAATCCTTAGAGTTGAAGGATGATCTAAGCTGTGTGGAGCAGTCGGCTCAGGTTATGGATTGGAAGATGCAAGTGCTTCGATCCAGAGATTCCACTAGTGAAGGTATTGTGGAGGAGTCACGACATGGAAGAGGCCACATGGGAACCCAAAGAGTGTGCGGGCCCAACATCCTTAACCTTCGAGTGACAGATACGTAAATTTCGAGGATGAAATTTTCATAAGGGGGGTAGATTGTAACAACCCAGACCTTAATTAATATTTAATTAATAATTTAAGAGAGGAAAAGACAATTATACCCTTAGAATATTTTAGTACGTTTTAAGTTGAGTTTTTGACCAAGAAGGAATTTTGGAAATCCACTTGTACCATTGCGTAGAGCGCGACGAAACGAGTCCGTAGACACGTAGTGGACTCAAATCGGACTTGTAACGAGCAAATTACGAAAAAGGGCAAAATAATAATTTTGGGAAAAATCAGATTTTTAAATCTGATTCTTCCCTTTCTCTCTCCTCACTCTCTCTCTTCCACGCGACACCCCCCACCCCTCTGGTTTTCCAACCGACGCCACCCCTCCTCCCAGCCACCACCATCGACGCCGGCCAGCACAGATCAAACCGGCGACTCCCCAGCCACCCAACCCGATGTCTTTCCCGACCAACTGCTGCCCTGGTTTCGCCGGAAAAACCAGAACATCCTGCCGGTTTTGACAGAATTTCGTCGGCTTCGTTCGTCGTCATCCGGCCACCAAATCGGACGAGTTAGGTATGGTTTTTCAACTGACTTTCATGTTCTTGCTGGTGGATGGATCGGTGTTCAGAGATTTTGAGGTTTGAGGGGTTAATTTTTGAGTTAAGTTTCTGCCAGTTTGCGTCGCCGTTATCAGCCACTTCCGGCCACTTTTTGGCCATAGTCCGAGAACAAAAGTGGTTCCAAATAGGGTGTATTACCTAGGATAGGAGTTTGGTACGGCGGTGTGGAGATTTTCCGGTCACCGGAAATTGTTAGGCACACCCAAGCGCTGCCGGTGTGTGGGCCAGGTAGCAGGGACCACTCCTGGTCCCAGAATGATTCTCGTGTCCTTACGAGCGCGTAGGACTTCGCGGATCTCGATTCGGACAACGTTTGAACCCCGAACTGATCTCGCATAGTGTGCTATTTCCGGGTTCAGTACGTTCGGACCGTTGGATCATAGCCAAATTGGAGTATGTGGATCTAGGTATTTTAAGGATCGTGTAGGATTAAACAGATCATAAATCGGAGTCCCGGATGCTCCGGAAAAGCCAACCCTAGGGATAGGTTTACGGAAAATCGTTCGTCAGTCCGAGTGCGATCGTGAGCAATCCGACCGTCCGATCGAGACCAAACTCTCGAGACATGTATCCTAGGTTTATCGGAACCTCTAGGAACGATCGGATCGAAAGTCTGAGGTCGTGGACCCCACGGGGTCCCGAGTTGACTTTTGGGGACTTTATCGCTTTTGAGTCCCGAGATACGTCTAAAGCGTGTCCACTGAGAGGAAAAGATAATGTGGGTACAGGATTGACTTTCAAAGTGTTGCAAGCACTTTTAGGAGCCGGGGGTCAGGGTTTCTTATTTAATATTATTTTCCTGAGCAGATTTATTAATAAAATATTCATGATGGTTATTCAGGCAACCGGGCACTAGGTGACTCGCAGGAGGGACCTTCAAAGGGTCCAGCTAGCTCAGAGTACCTGTGAGTGGACAGTTTGTTTTATAAATGTTTTATGCATTTTATTTTCATTATTTGATCTTGAATAAGTTTTACTAAATACGGCTTCCTAGCATGACTTGATAGATTTAAATATTTATGTTTATTTGTGTGTTGCCTAGTGGAACATTTAAAAAGGGATTTGGAATGTCAGAACTGAGGCACTATCAGATTTAATGGTAGCAAGATTTAAGAAATAGTTTTATAAGTAGTTTATAAACTTTAATCTTTCTCAGAATTATTTATATATACACTTATTTTAAACCACCATAGGTACCCAAGGTTGCCTTCGGTATAATAAATGTTGCCTCAGAAATATGTTGCCTTCGGTTATAATGATGTCTACGGACGTCCAGTTGCCTTCGGTTATATTGATGTCGACGGACATCCAGTGCCTTCGGGTAGGTCAGCAAGCTAGACACCGCCCCACGAGTTTCGGGGACGCCCAAACCGTGGGTGTGTGAAACGCGCCTCAGATGGACCAAGTGTCCCCTGAATCCCGCGAGATTGCGGCTCGGGTGACCTTGTGTTTCCCGAGGTCTGCTAGCAGGGTTTAGGAACGAACTGCCTTTGAACATGAATTGCCGAATTTCTTACCCCTATTGATTTCCGATCGAGCCCAAAACTTGGGCATCATCATAATATGGTGGGAGTAGTCTTTTGGTGAGTTTTGAGTGAAATCCACTCCCTAGAACTATGCAATACACCAACCACTCCAATTCGGAATGAATAGCCTTTGAACTTGAATTGTCCAATTTCTTACACCTATGGATTTCCGATCGAGCCCAAAACTTGGGCACCATCATAATATGGTGGGAGGAGTCATTTGGAGAGTTTTGAGTGAAATCCAATCGCTAGAACTATGCAATACACCAACCTCTCCAATTCGGAACGAACTACCTTTGAACTTGAATTGTCCGATTTCTTACACCTATGGATTTCCGATCGAGCCCAAAACTTGGGCACCATCATAATATGGTGGGAGGAGTCATTTGGAGAGTTTTGAGTGAAATCCAATCGCTAGAACTATGCAATACACCAACCTCTCCAATTCGGAACGAACTACCTTTGAACTTGAATTGTCCAATTTCTTACACCTATGGATTTCCGATCGAGCCCAAAACTTGGGCATCATCATAATATGGTGGGAGGAGTCATTTGGTGAGTTTTGAGGGAAATCCACTCGCTAGAACTAGGAAATACACCAACCACTCCAATTCGGAACGAACTGCCTTTGAACTTGAATTGTCCAATTTTTTACACCTATGGAGTTCCGATCGAGCCCAAACTTGGGCATCGTCATAGAATGGTGGGAGGAGTCATTTGGTGAGTTTTGAGTGAAATCCAACTTCAAGAACAACGGAATACACCAACCACTCCAACAAGGAACGAACTGCCTTTGAACCTGAATTGTCCAATTTCTTACCCCTATTAATTTCCGATTGAGCCCAAAACTTTGGAATCATCATAATATGGTGGGAGGAGT
>BPUM01000374.1:0-71738 GCA_020521455.1 Prunus kanzakura
TTGCTTTTCAATTTTATGTTTTTTTGTTAGGTTGTATAATTAAGTTCTAAAATTTTAAATTATTTATAAGTAAAAAACACACTTAAATTGTCAGTTGCATGATTTGTAAAGATGATTTATGGATGAAGACTTGAAAAACAGATGGTTTGGATCGTTGAAAAAAATTCATAGAGGACTTAAATGGTGTCCCTCAAATAAAATTTATCTAGGAATCCGTTAAATAAAATTTGTATATATATATATATATATATATATGGGGGCGGATCCGTGGCACCATATTTTTGACACAAGTTTTCACACAATTTTCGGGCCATTAGATTACTCTACTTTTAATGGATGAGATTAAATTTGACATAACTTTTTGACATAAAAAATAAATTAAAATGTTTTTCTCTCTCCTCTTTCTATTTTCTCGAAAAGGTAAATTTCTTTCACAATTTTTTTTTTCTCTCTCCTATTTCTCTTCATCAACACTCTCTGCTAAACTTTTTCTTTTATCAGACCAAAAAAACATCTTGATGTTTCTCTCTTTCTTTCCCAAAAAATTTGAAATCCCTCGTGTAGCATGAACTTTTTGTTGTTAGAGTTACTGCTGATAATTTGTTAATTAAGTTATGTTAACCCATTATTATTTCTCATAACACATTTCCATCACAACAACCATCATTACCTGATAGAGAGAGAAAACATAGGGAATGAATGAATGTCTATTCTGAATGAAGCAAAAGAACCAAAGCATCAAGATAGATTTTTCTTTTTCTTTTTCTTTTTTTGAATTAGAACTCTAATCTCAATTGATTAGAGAAAGATTGTCCAGAACAATTTGATGTTTAATAGAACAACTAAGAATAAGGACTTGTCTACCATATTTGCTTTAAAGCTCCAACAAGATAGAAAGCAACACAAACTACAAACCTAACCAGTGAACTAAGAATAAGGACTTGTCTACCATATATACAGTCCCCTTCAGTTGAGGGATCCCTCAAATTATTTGAGGGATGGAGCGCTTAACCGTTGGATCTGTTTTAATGACCTTGTGTGGCGGAGATTGTCTTACATCTTTTAACCCGTTTTTTGCCGAATAACCCGACACATCCAATGCTGGAGAAGACCTAAGGCACGCAGGCTCTTAGAAGGGAAACGAAGGAAGAGGAAGAGCCCCTTGCAAGCCTAAGAGAAGACCCACTCTCTCGAGATGAAGAGATGACCCACCATTTCCAACTGAGCTTGCGAGATTTCTATTTCTATAAGGTATTCACTGTCGTGGTTTTTTTTCCTTTCGAAATCTGGGTTGTGGTCGTCGATTTGGAGATGTACGAGGGTTTTTCGATCTGGGTTTGTAGATTTCTAGGTTTTTTAAAATCTGAGTTGAGATTAATCTCCATATTTAATATGGGTTTGGAAAAATTCATGTGAATTATTATTGTTGTGTTGTTCTGGTATCTGACATTGGTTTTTTAAAAATCGATTTGAAGATTTCTGCTAAAAGTTGAGATTACATCTCCAGATTTGATATGGGTTTGAAAAAATTCATGTGATTTACTTATTATTGTTGTTGTTGTGGTGTTATATGATATGGGTTTTGAATGTGGGTTTTAAAATTGATTGCAGCCACACAAATATTTAAAAAAATATGCTATTGTTATGCATCCAACCGAAAATGCAATGATATTCAGCGTTGAATACTTGGGTTTCCATTTATGTCAATAGTGCAACCATCTGAGGAGGAGCTTCGAAGGACGGAGCAAACGAGATTGATATTTTTCTTCATTATGAATCATTTGCCGATCAAGAGCTTTGAAAGAGGCAACAAACATGTTATGGTTTTTGTCATTATAATGTTCGTAGTCTTTTTGGGGGTGGGTGTAAGCTTTTCTATTTAGATGAATAGTTGTTGGGGTCAACTTCTGCAATTTATTGAAGTTCATAATCAGCTTTCCATGATTTAATTTCATATATCTTTAATCACGGCTGATGAAGGTTTAAAGTTATCAATTTGTTATTAGAAGTAGAAAATATTTCATTCGTTCCTTACTAGCTTCTTTCACAAGGGTTTTTCCTTTTCTTTTTTTGGGACAAAGGGTTTTTCCTTATGTGCTTGTACAGAAGATAATTGTGGCCTACAATTCATGTTGCTAACAAATTCATGAACCAGGCTCGACTAGGGTACATGGCTATATTGTTGAAATCCAAGTGAACATCCTGCGCTTAATCCAAGAATCATACAACAATGAAGACAGAAAGCAACTCAATCCTGAATGGAATGAAATTTGTCAAAACAACTAAATATCGCCCAAAAGAAATCCATATGCCATATGCAATCCAAACTTCATGGCATTCGCAATAACCATATGCCTGCCCAAAAGAAATCTGACATATTGCATCAACAATTTTTATTAATACAACTAATTACGAAGTACGTAATCAAACAAGATATGCCTTAAACAACCCTTGCTCATAGTTCAATAGAGTCGGATAAACAACAATTCAGAAAGACTTGCACCATCTAACTGACCCTAACAAAATTTCAAACCTCATATATTCCATTAATTCTTCTCTAATAAAAAAAATAACTCACATCTAACTGACCCTAAGAAGCTATACGGCTTAGGTAAACTTAAAATGGATCTCTGTTGGTGTGCAATCACACAACACCAGAAATATGTTGAACACAAGTAAAATTGGATATCTTTTGCCACTACTCACTAGGAGTTCAAAACGTCATCTTGAAAAGACAAAGCAAATGAAAATAATTAATTCAATTTTATCAAGAACAAGCAAATTACATAGGTAGAATATGACTTTACTTACTCAAGATATATTATTACTTTGAATGAGAAGTTCCATGCCAGGAAAAAATAATATTTAATATTCTTGTGGCTGCAATCAATTTTAAAAGGGGGTTTCACTAAAACACCCAAAATGGGGGCTGAAATTATAAAAAAACCCAACACCCAAAACACTTTATAAACACACCCAAAACCCATCATTACACACACTCAAAACCCATTTATAAACACACCCAAAAAATATATAATTGTTTATTTTAGAATTGATTTTGGGTGTGTTTCTATATTTAAATAGTGTGTGGGTTTTTTTATAAATACATGCCTAGAATTGGGTTTATTTATAATAATCTAATTTTAAAACCCATATCAGATATCACAACAACAACAACAACAAGTAAATCACATGAAAGTTTTCAAACCCATATCAAATCTGGAGATGTAATCTCAACTTTTAGCAGAAATCTTCAAATCGATTTTATAAAAAACCCCATGTCAGATACCAGAACAACACAACAATAATAATTCACATGAATTTTTCCAAACCCATATTAAATATGGAGATTAATCTCAACTTAGATTTTAAAAAACCCAGAAATCTACAAACCCAGATCGAAAAACCCTCGTACATCTCCAAATCGACGACCACAACCCAGATTTCGAAAGGAAAAAAAACCACGACAGTGGATACCATATAGAAATAGAAATCTCGCAAGCTTAGTTGGAAATGGTGGGTCATCTCTTCATCTCGAGAGAGTGGGTCTTCTCTTAGGCTTGCAAGGGGCTCGGACCCTCCTGTACCACCAAGGCAGACAGATACACATAATTTTACTTGACTAAATACACTTTAGTTGTTAAACATCAAATAATATAACAAAACATACATTAACATAATTCCAGACAATAAGGAAGTAGAAACACATTGAACAACATTGAGAAATTGGTTTTGCCAACTGAATCCTAGCATTGATATACTTACCCTTGTAATCATCAGCTATACTAATTTCTTCATCTTATTTATCCTTTTCTGTCTCATGACGGTTCTCAAATTCCAAGTGCTGCAGACTAGGAAACATCTCCTCCAAGCTTGGCGACCCAATATTCAATTTCCTCAAGTACTTGAGACGCAACACTTGTACAGACCACATGTTGGGCTCCCCATGATCTAAGCTAACGAGTTCTCCACCCCTTATATATAGCTTCTTTAGTCTTTTCAGATGGCTCGGGCTGAGCCATTTCGGTACATGTTCTAGAGGAATGCCTTGAAGATCTAATTTTTCTAAATCCAGCGGAAATGAGAATTGCAAGGACTCCTCAATAATGTGTGCTTTGAGCTTTTCAGAAACCACTCCCCATGATATTTTGAGGCGGCGAAGAGATGAAATCTCCTTCAACGTTGTGAACTCCCCCTTCCGAACTACAGCCTCGTTCCCTATGTGTATACTGAGGCGCCTTAGGTTCTTCAACTTGGTAAGATCCCCAATTGAGCAGGGAGTTCTTTCGGAATCTCTTATCACAAAACCTTTGAGCACTTGGAGAGAAGTGAGCCTGTCAAGGCCTTCTGGCATACTTGCTAGAAAGTAACACTCTGACACATCCAAATGCGTGAGCTTCTTCAATGGTGAGATATTTGAAGGCAAATTCGCTAAGTGGTGGCATGACCTGAGATCTAGAATTTCAAGGCTGATGAGATTAAGAATAGAAGAAGGGAGGTGAGTAATTCTAGATATTCCCCGGAGGCTCAGATACTTCAAGTGCTTCTGAACCCCCAAACCTCTTAGAATTTTGTCACCTTCCACTTCAATTTGATACGCAGCCGAGTGCTGCCACCGTCCAAGCTGAAGAACCGCAACCTTCTTCAACTTATTAAGCCAATCACGCTCACTAAGATATTGACTGTTTACATTGAACACTGTCAGTAGATCATCCCCTTCATGAGTGCCCTTAAGTGTTGGGTTATTGAAAGTTAAGCATGCACGCTTGCAAGTTGATGGGTCATGAGATGGCAGCCTTGGCCATCTTGAATCAAAGTGGAAGAGGCCAGCCTCTTGGGCCAATAAGATCAACATACGCCGAATCCAGGGGTGCATTATACAACTTGTCACAATTCCACTGGATTCATCTAAGTGCGGTTGAGTGAAGCCCACTGTCACGAGTTTTTCAAAGATTTCTTCCCCTACCTCTTCCGCCGTCTTGTCTTGGGTGGATGTGATGAAGCCCTCCCCAATCCACCAATAAATTAGAGGCCTCTTCTTCATCACAGAATCATCAGGGAAGATTGAGAAAGATAGACAGCACATCTTCAATTCCGTGCTCTCGAGGTTGTCATAACTCCTCCTCATATTAGCAAATCCAGGACTCTCATGAAGCCTATCCTCTAGGCGCAGTCGTGACAACTCTTCTGACATTTTTTGAGCCACACCCAACTGACCGGGCTCTGCAGAGACTGCTTCTGTTTGACTCTTTGGTAACACTGAGCGTACTCCAACGACTGCATCTTTTATTTGTTCCACATTTCGTTCCACGAGTTCCACGAGATCTAGAACACTTGCATCAAAGATTTCCTTGGTGTCGACACTGCTGTTAGTTTTCTCAGCTTTAACGATTATCATGCGAAGGCGACCTTCTAAGGCAGAAAGGTTTAACAGAGTTTGCTCCAAGAGCTTCATTCTGTCGAGGAAATGCACCTCTTTGATGCCTTGAAGCTCGTTTTCGTCTCTTCGAAACCGTTGGTCCGCTTCCCCATCCCCTTCTACGATAGCCCTGACATTTTTGAACAGATCCGGCAACTTGGGCTTGAAATCCTCTGCTTCACTTGGTGCTGACATTTTCAAGGAATGAAAACGTGTTGCTGGGTGAGCTGTGGAATTGAACTGAAGAAGAGATGTACTGGATCTGTAGACTATGAGATGAACTCTGCAAGAAAGTTGTTTTGAGGGAATCACGGCTCTGTATTTTTTCCGATCTATCCTTTTAAATAAAAAACTCGAAGCTTCACGGATCTGTGAACTCAGGGCCGGCCTTGGGGTAGGCGAGAAGGGCCTTGGCCATGGGACTCCAATTAAGGGGCCCCAAATTTTTATATATACATATATTATATATATATTATTGTCCAACTTCAAAAAAAAAAAAAGAAACAAAAAAGAAAACAGTCAGCGATGTAATTGAATAAGGAAGACGATTCCTCTTCCCATCCAGACAGAAGCTTCTCGTTTCCTACGCAGCCAGCAAGAGAAACAACCCCTCTCCTAGTTCTTTCTCCATGGAACTCTATTTAATCCACCACCATATTTTTCTCCGTTTTCTCCATCTCCCTTCAATCCATATCTTTTATTTTCAGTTTCTCTCATCCCTCTTTTTTCATATCATATTGTAACCCTAAGAGTCAATCTCACACTAAAAAGCTCACAAATTGTCTTTTGAGATTGATGGTGACCAAGAGGGGAGGAGCATGAGAAATTGAAAAGGTAATCAGATTTATAATTTTTTCTTTATATTTGTTCCTACCCAGCAAACTATTGTTTCAATTTCCAATAGGAACAAAACACAGAGAGATACGGAGTGGTAATCAGATTTATGAATACTTGATTGAATTACATGTATCTTATCATTGTAGATGTACATGAATCAGGTGGAGGTACGGAGTGGTGTTTCTCAAATTTTAGTTTCAACACATCTAGCCTGAATAAAGCTCTGCAAGATTGAGGCTTTTTTATATAGGCTTTAACCAGGTTTTATTGCTCTTTATTTGCTACTTAATTTTAAATTTTTTTGGGTAACACTTTAGTTCATTGTTTGTGTTTGATGTGGTTGTGTTTGGTGTGTTTGTTTTGTTCATTGGTTGTTTGCTTTTCACTTTCTAGACTTAAGAGTTGCACTAGAAAAATGGTTAGGAAACATGAATCTGGAAGTGCAAAAAGAAATAAAAGGAGAAAAATAGAAAAAAATGATTCAAACTCAAAAAGGAGCTCGTGATAAGTTTTGATAAAGGGAAAGCATCAGATATTTGCACATTGTAATGGGGTGTGAATCTCTCATTGGCTGCCTGTTTGGGAGGAAGAAGGGTCCATGCAGATTTTGGACCTGTCCAAATTTGCTGCAACCATTTCATATGTTGTTTTCAAAGCTGCTTTTGTGATCCAGATTAGTATTTTGAACAAATACACAGTGAACTTCGACAATTCTTTCCTAGGAACCCAATGGAGCCAAAGTAAACAGGATCTATACTGGATCAAACCTCTTCTCCTGCTTAATCAATAAACTTAATTGCAACTCCTCCCACAATAAAACCACAAGCAAGAATGTAGTTGACTTGCATGAAGATGAAATATGTAATTTTGAAAATAATAATAAAACGGTTAATTACATAAAAGGCTGGCCAATTATATATATATGTTGTAAAGTCTAGAGTGGAGCCTATGCGATTAGAAATAATGAAGACTTGTTTTTTTTTTTGGGTCAACATGAAGACTTGTTGTTCGGGTGGGTAATGTGACGATGAAAGTGTTGTAGAAGTGGAATCCACATATTGGAAGAAATGATTGCACATCCACAGGAAGCCAAGAGGCTTTGCTTATAAATGGACTTCCCCCTTTCATTGTAAGATGACACATCCATCTGAGAAGAAATGAGAGCCCAGGCAGAGAGGAAAGAAAGGAAGAGAAGGAAGAAGAGGAGGAAAGAAAGGGAGAGTGAGAGGAGAGAAAAAGAGAGCAGAGAGAAAAATCAGTGAACCACATATATTGTAAACACTAAAGTTGTAGCCCTATTATTTTATATAGTGGAAAAATTACTGCTGTTGCTCTCCGAGGACATAGGCATGGCCGAACCTCATTAAATATTGTGTCTTATTTACTTTACGTGCACCTCAATATTCCCACATATATCGTTCATTTTACAACACGTTATCATCACGAATATCTCCCAAATACCAACTGAGTCTCCTATCAAAACCCCATGTTTTAGTCTTTCTCTCTTGATATTTATTGAACTCCAAAACAGACCACCTAGCAAAAACTCAAGCATAGGCTTGATGAGATCTTTCTCTCAGATAACCCACTTCACAGATTTAAGAACCAGACTTGGTTCACAAAACTTCTTCTGGATCTTCTAAGCCATACTTCTATCAAAGAGAAAGTGAAATGTTGACTGTCAGAGAGAACAGAGTTGCTGGGGAAGGAATCATTGACTAAGAAGCCACGACACAAAGCAAAGATAAAGAATTCTTGATGGCTATATAAGCGATAAGCCTTCTGTGAAGAGCAATTGATTTAGGGAAATATACTGAAATGATCACTTTTCACAAGTGTTATTCTGAAATGATCACGTTACAAATTCTATTCAGAAATAATCACTTGGGGATGTGAAATTACCTAAGTGCCCTCCATATAAAACATATCTATTGACCATTTTCCACCTCTTTTCTGAAAGCCAACTTCTCCCAACGCCTCTTCTCTCTCTCTCTCTCGCGCGCAGCTCCCTCTCTGCTCTCTTTCACAATTCTCTCTTCCCCTCTCAGCGCTTTCTCTATCCATCGACCACCACCACTCTCTTTCTCTCTGTGTCACGAAAACCTAAGAAGCCCTCTCTCTTTCTCTCTCTGCAATCGATGTTAGGGTTTGTTGAGGGGTTCTTGAAGGTGAAAGAGAGGGTTTCTTTGTTAAATGCTCTCTCCCTTGAACAATCTGTCAGTTCCCTCTCTTTTCATGTCTTCAATCGACGTCTTTCTCTTCTCCTCCGCTCCTTCAGGGCCTCAAAAAACCCTAATTCTTGGTTTCGGTTCCGACTTATTTCACATACTTCCTCCTTATTCTCAATCTCTCACAGACAAAATTCGTGCTTTTCTTTAGGTGTTTTTGGGATTTCCAATTCGGTTCTATGCGCAAAAGGAGTGATTCTAAGGTGGGTTTTGTATTTCTTATTGACTAGTTTGTCTTTTTGTATGGTTTTCATTTGAGAATGATGATTTCACTAACCTGTGACTGATTTTGTGAAGTTTAGTAATTAGGGAGATTGGAAATTTCTGTATTTTAACTGTGAATTACTTCATGCTTGTATGAAACTTCTATTGGTCTGATTGATTTTGCTCTATGGACGACGAAGTGCCTCAATTTGCTATTTGTCATCTAGGATTGGTTCGTTTGTGATGCGTGTTTTCAGTTCCATTTGTCATCTAGAATTGCTATTTGCAAATAACAAAATTTATATAGACTGCTGATCTCAGAAAATAGGAAGCTACCTTGCCTAATGCTTGTTCTTTTTCTGGCTAATCACTTAACTAATATGTTGTCCATTTGAATTTGATTTTATTAGGTTGGCTATCCAACATTGGGTGCATTTGCAGAGTTCGTCTCTGAATTTGACATGCCTAGTGGTTCAAGTTCAAAGAACAAAGATGCAAGTGTTCTTGAGACTGGTAGGCCTTTTAGCCCTGCCATGTTTGAAGGTGTTCTTAAAAATTTTACTCCAGATGTACCAACTAGCATCTCGGGCAGGCCAAGGTTTGAATCTGATCTGGGTCAATAATTTTCTGTTCTAGGTTTTGTCTTTTTGTCTTTTGTATTTCTATGTTGAGCCGTCTTATTGCAAATTTAATCCTTGATGGTATTGCTGGCTGAACTTAATCTTGCTTGGATAGGAGCCACTCCAGGTGTAAAAGTAAGAATTACTTAGTATTGCCATTTTATTTATAAAAAACTATGAAATTTTCTAGGAAAAGTCTATTTAGTATCATCTCTGATGTTAATTGTGGTAATATATATGGAAAGATTGATATGGAGGCAAAAATTGCAAGCTTTGAAGTGCCTGCATTGAGAGTCAATTCACAACTGCAATTGGGTGCAATGAACACAATTGGGATACACAACTATCACAATGCTGCAGTGGCTGCTCTGTCTGTTGTTGGACTGAATGTTGGACTTGATATTGAAGACATTGGTCCAAGTATTGAAAAATTAAGGGCACCACCTCATCGTATGCAAATTGGTAAGCTGAAACAGATGCATCTCTATAAGTAGTGAACTTTTTGTTTTCTGTAAGCATTTTCAGCTTAGTACCTTGTTCTTTTGTCATTCTCATTTGATTGGAAATTATAAAATCAATTATTTCGAGCATACCTTTTTTTTTTTGGCCTGGGGATCAGACTTGGAAGAAAAAAGAGTAGATTCCCTTTTGTGACCAAGAGCCCGTCCTTGATCCAAGCCGAGTTTTGCATTCCTTGTTCACTAGTTCAGTGTTGTTATGCAGTATGCAAGGATATCCATGGAGTAACTTGGGTTGATGACAGTAAGGCAACAAATGTTGAAGCAACATACGCAGGACTAATGGGTCTAAAGAGACAAAAGTCTCTGATTCTACTCGGGGGCCTTGCAAAGGTTACAATTAAATGCTTGTCGTAAATGCTGCTTTAATCCTTATAATTGCTCAGTTGCCTTTGTTTCTTTAACATACATGGAAAGCTTAGAGAATGCTATTGCATTCACCACAACATCTGCTAAGTCCCCACGCTTTCGCGCCTCCAACATATCCTTCATTTGCTGATTCCATTCTTGGAAAGACAACTAACACAAAGACAAACAGTTTCAGAAAGGCATCAGAGAACCATCTGAACCTACGTGCGCACAATCCAATTACCTCATTGGTTTCTTCATCATCTTTGTAGTGTGTCATTAACAAAATTTGATGGATGGCTGTGAGGTCCATCCTTGAACAGGCATCGCCCACGGCCGAAAGAGGATGTTGTGGACTCGGAGGTGCTTCCTCATGCTTTGGAATTCCCAGCATCGCATAAGATGGAACCTACAAAGCATCGTCATCATAAAAAATTGCTGACTAAGCATGTTTCAGAAAATGTAGAGGTAGTTAAAATTGCTTTGAGGGAACAAAATCAGACTGGGAAGGAGTGAGATTATGCATGACAGAGAATGATAAGAACAGGAAACATACAAGGTCGTTAAAAGTATAAAGAAAATAAACTGCATTTATTTAGGGAGCATAGTTGCACTACTTTTGGTTCAGAATGTTGGTGTGATAATATTTACAAAAAGGCAATGTTTAAGAAATGAACAGAACGAAAACAACATGTAATTGCATCCATGAGGAGAAAAGGCATGGAAGACTTACATCAGATTTATTTTGCAGTGGGGAAACTGTTGCAACAAGGTCTTTGGTATTTGGCCGCTCCCTGGGTTCATATTGCAAACATCGTGAGGCAAGATAAAAAACCAATCACTTGTTCAGTGGAAAATTTTCCCTCCAGGTGTGAATCCATTAAGAGAATAACGTTTTTTTCCACGAGAATCATCAATCCCTTCTACAACTCATCAATATATAGTGATAAATCTGTTTGCATCACCAAATATTCTGATTATAAATTAGGCAAGACATATCATACAGAAAATGAAAAACCAAGCACCAGCTGTCACAATGCATGAAAAACCAAGCACCAGCTGTCACAACGCATTTCACCAGGAACTAGTAAACATTAGTCTCCATAATAGTGCATCAGAAAATGCAAATATATGAAACAAAACGTACTATTGAATTCCCCGGAAACACATAACATGACATACCAACTCCAAAACCATGGCCAATACCAACTCCACATCCAATGCCTGCTTCAATGTTCTTTGCTCCCAGCTTCCTCAACTGAAGAATGATAAATGGGAATAAGAGCTTGAGGAAGTCTTTGAGTGTCAGTAATCATTTTATCTTCCTCTTTTCATGACAATGACAATGGTACTCACAAAACTGAAAAATCAAAAGAAGAAAATATTTGACTTACAGAGTTATTTACACGTCTGCTAACGCCAGTTAATGCATCAGTAGCACCTCGTGTGGCACCCATGACTTGATTTAGTACTGGTATTGCACCTGGTGTACATAATTTAAATCAAAATGTGGGTTAACTAATATCTGCTACAACCGTAACAACCATAGAAGAGAAATTTGATAGTATTGTTGTCAATAGCATCTCCACTTGAAAAGAAACAAAGTTGCACAACTTAAACGCTCATCACTTATCAATCATTCAAATACTGAATTGCATGGATCAAGATATTTTTGCAAAATAGAATTGTCTCTTGCCACCCTATTCCTTTCTCTAGATTTAACTCTTTAAAAACATATGTGCTGAAAGCATATGCTTGAAAATAACTGATATCTAAAGGTATCAGCTGACAGACAATCCTCATAATTTATTCAAACAAGCCCGCATAGCTTGAGAATGGACACTACTCATGAATACACATTGATTAAGATAACAATGCACAAACTTCAGATTCAGAACAACCAAATTCTAACTTCACAAACATTACACGCATATTAGCAACAAATCAAATTCAAAATTCGAACCAACCAACCATCCGTGCAGTTGCTGTAAATTCTTAGATTAAAAAGGTTCCTACTAAAACGATATACCAAAAATTCAAAATGGCAGCTTTATCCCATTTCCTACATTTTCTCAGCAACCAAACAGACCCAAGTTCTAAAAACAAACAACAAAGGCAATGACAGAGAAAATGAAAAGTAATACATGGTTTCTTAGCAACTTGTGTCTGATGGGTTTCAGCATTTTTGGGTTTGAAGAGCTTCCCCAAGTCCATCTTCCACATAAAATTAGACTTTAGAGAGAGAAAGCTGTGGAAGAAAAAGAGATAGTTCAATAGACAGAGCGGTACCTAGATTTATGGGGCGACTAACACCGATACCAACACCGCAGCCTATGCCAAAGCCTGTAAATACTTGACCCACTTTCAAAGTAAACGGATTCTCTATTCGGATTCCCCCACTTGGCCTTCTCTCATTGGCCACCACCAAGCCACTCTTGCTACTACTATTGCTGCTGCTGGCCTCCATTTCTGAACAAGCTTCTCCGTCTTTTCAAAAGCCAAAAGCTTAAAGCTTAACTCTCTCTCTCTCTCTCTCTCTCTCTCTCTCTCTCTCTCTCTCTCTCTCTCTCTCTCTCTCTCTTTCCACAACAAACCCTAACTTCATAAGAGAGAACAAGAGAGTGATGCTTAGGTTTTCGCGACAGAGGGAGAAAGAGAGTCGTGGTGGTCGATGGAGAGAGAGCGCGGAGAGAGGAAGAGAGAACCGTGAGAGACAGCTGAGACAGAGAGAGAAGTCAGAAGTGTTAGGTCGCCAATCAATGCCCAATAACTACACAATAGATATGTATTTATATGGAGGGCACTTAGGTCATTTCACATCCCAAAGTGATTATATCTGAATAGAATTTGTAAGCTGATCATTTCAGAATAACATTTGTGAAAAGTGATTATTTGAGTATATTTCCCATTGATTTAAGGGAGAAGGCAAACGTGAATGCAGACTAGCACTAAGGTTTGTCTCTACTTTTCTAGTTTCATATATTAGTATAATATTATATTATCTCATCATGGTATTGATAAGAACCCACCGAAAAAAAAGAGAGTGGAAAAGCTCTCTGCAACTTTTAGCATTATTGCCAGAGGTTTTCTGACGATACTAATATATTATATTCATATATATTAATTTTATAGAAAATTTGGCATAAGTCCAATTATAAGGAGAGACTTTGGGTGTAATCCACGTAAAAATTGTTGTTGATCCAAGTCCTTTGACTTTTGCGCCACATAAGATTACATGTCTATTTCAATTTATTGATATTTACTTTTTTTTATTTTTTATTTTTTGTTCCAGTTATGCAACTAAAACATAAATAAGGTAAATTATGAATTCCTAAAACTGGTAAGTTATTGATTTGTAGGATATTAATTATCATATTTGATTTGAATTTAATTGCAAATCTATTTATTAAATTCTGAAATTTTCCCAAGGTATACCGACATCAAACTTTGTAATAAGAGTTCATAAAAACTTCATACCTTAACAATAGGTAAGGTACCTATGCATACACCTCTTATGCAGTATGCAGGTAATTAAACCCATAAATTACCTATGGTCCAGGTAATTAAATCCAAAAATTACCTCTAGTCTAGGTAGTTATACCCTCTAGCCCAGCTAATTGAACTCATATAATATCTTGGTATGGATCTTTAAACTCAATTGAGATAAAAATCCATGGAATACATGTACGTATGTATATAAATATGAACCTCCAAAAAAAACTGCTTAAGAAAACTCAAGAAAAAAACACTTACCTGTAAGGCAGGTACATATATACCTATAAGGCAGGTACATATGTATGTGTTAACATTATTTACTTGTATGTCAGGTACATAATTTAATGTGGGTGCTTATTTGATTGGTATAATATGTGAGTCTTTACTTTTTATTGATTAAATTGTATTTTATCTATATATTAGGAATATTATCAAGGAAAAAAAATTCAAAATTCAAAATTTGGAATTCAATTTCAAGGAAATAATGCATTAAATTTAGATTTTCAATGTGTTTTCCTTATTTACCTTAAAGGGTAAAATCGACACAACAAAAAAGTAATAAATGTCAAAGGACTTACATCTAAAACCAAAAACACGAGGACTAGACCCAATGACAGCTAATCGTTTTGGACCTAGATCTAAGAACCCCTTAATTTTATTATTGTATTTTTAATGGACGGTTTCACCTTTTATGTTTTCAGTGGTGGTTTTATTCCCACATTTACTTTATTTACTGTACGGTGTAGGTGTTTTACCCATACAACAGTATTTATTTAAAAGTGTGGCCGGAGTTTATTGTCCACACAACTACCTTTATCTTTTATTTAAAGTATGGAGTAGAATTAGTGCCAATACAAGCACATTTACTTTATCGCACATTTATTTTATTATTTAAAGTACAGTGCGGAATTACTGTCCATATAGCAAGCAATTTAATTTATGAATTTATTTTACCGCACATTTACCTTTATTTAAAGTACGATGCATGTTTATTGTCCATACCAACAATTTATTTACAAGCAATTTATAGCAATTTATTTTATGAATTAATTGTGTGATATGATGAGTTTTACAGCATACAGATATTAGGACCAGAAGTTCCTTGATCCTCATTATACAACTATATCAGGACTTGAAGATCCTTGATGAAGATAATGATATGAGAGCTGGCAATCTCTCTAATACTAATATTTGTAAACAAGAGATCGAACCTGAAGATCCTCGATCCTTGACATGTAAATAAGGACCTAGATGTTAGCCTTACGATTTTTAATATTTTTGTGCACATTTTGATGATAACAAATTGTTCCTTAATTATCTAATGTATTTCAAGTGTGATAAGTTGTAAGGTGCAGGTATTCTCAAATGGATCAAAAATACTGTACACAATGGAAGACTTTTGGAGCATTGAAGCAAGAAGCCGATACTCAATGAGATATTTCTTCAATACGGAAGAGTTAGGTTATTCTTGTAAAACTCTTTGTGAATTGAACATCTAAGGCTCTTTACCTAGATTGACTTTAGGTTCCTTCATGCATTCATATCATATATGAAAAATTGTTTTATCAAAATTTTGGCTAAGTATGAAAAATTCTTTTTCAGAATAATCATTTTCTCAAGATAATTTTTGGCGGCTTTTATTCCCTACATATCAAATAAGAAAACTTGATTTTATGAGATTTTTATATGAAGTATTTATTGACTTAATAAGCCATCATTTTCATTCTAAATCGTATGTTGAACTAAAACCGATTTTTCATATTTTGATTTGGCGGGAATTTGATTTTCTAGTATTTTTGTTTGAATCCAAATGGAGGGTACTTCTTTATTTATATTGTAAACTTAAGTAAATGGAGTAATATAAAAATAAATAAAAGTAAAAGGACAAAGACATTTACTTAAATGTTGGAAATGGAAAATAAGCTATTATGTACACTGTTCCAACGGAAATAAGGTTGGTTGAACACTGTTTCAACGGATCTATTTTCCAACAACTATATTTTTAATGGCTATGTTTTCCAACAGCTATATTTTTAACGGATATATTTCCCAACAGCTATATTCCTAACGGCTCTATCTTTCCAACAACTATATTTCTATACTTATAAATATGTATTTAGATTTTTGGTGAAGACAACAACTCAACATATTCATCCAAGCTTACAAGCATTCATCATACCATGAATATCATTTTCTCTTGAGCCCATCCTTGTTCAAATTCATACAAGAGTTATAGTGTCCCTCTCAAATAGGAGAGTTATCTTTGTGTGAGGTTAAATTATATATCCCTCTCAAATAGGAGAGATTTTTGTTCCGAGAGTTATTTCATTCAAACTTGTAAAAAGGGTTGGTTTGACCCTGTGAGGTGAGAAGGGTGTCTTCCATCTTGTATGTTAGAGTGGTGTGCTCTAGCTGTGAAGGAGTGGTGTGCTCTAATAGTGTAAAGGTTTCAACTCCACCTGCAAGGACTTTTTGAACATAGTGGATCGAACACTCAAGTGGTGAGCTTGAGGACTGAATGTAGGTCAGGTGGACTGAAGCAGTATAAATCTCTGAGTTTGAATCTCTCTTTCCCTATCTCTTTATTATTGTGCTTGTCAATTTACTTATCTGTGTTTAAATTTAAATTTGCAATTAACTTTATTCACCGCTCTCTAAGGTTGACTCCTTGGGCAACACTAGAGTTCCTTGATGATGTAATAGTACTGTATTGGTTAGTAGTACAGTACACATGAATAGTAGATGTACTGGCAAATGTATGAATAGTAACCATATATGTGAATAGTGCCGTACACATGAATAGTAATTGTACTTGCAAATGTACTGTACGCATGAATAGACATGTATTCATGACTTGATGAATAGTACCGTATACATGAATAATGACATATGCATAAATATTAACCATTTTGGATAAACCGTCACAATATACATAAGGGAACCTACAGTTCCTTAAACTCATGGATAAGTAATTAAATGAGATGCCAGAAGTTCCTCAAAACATGGACAATTATATAAGGGCCTGAAGTCCCAAAATATGAACCTGAAATTATACAAAATGTCCATACCATGAGAATATGTGATTTTGGCTTGAAGTTCAAAATCTAAGAGTATTGAATGTCCATACCATGAAAATATGTGATTTTGGCCTGAAGTTCAAAATCTAACAGTGTTAGAGAACCTGAAGGAAGAAATATTATTGCAAATTGTGGTACACCACATAAAACTTTGACATAAGAAAATGATGAATTTAATAAAGCTCAATTCTGTTACAATCGACGCCTCAAGGGAGAAATATATTTTGTGAATTCCGGTTGTTAAGAATACACTATGAAATGAATAATGTCAGGATAAACCTCAAAAGATGAATTGAGGCTCCCCACATATTTTGTCATATTATATGATCTAGAGCGGAATCCCATGGATCCCAATATATGATAAATCCTGAACCTGAAGTTTTTGGGTATATAGTAGTTCATGCTCTTCACTACTATATTGCAATATTTTCTTGGCTTTTCCTCAATTGATATTTCATGCCCATTTGAAAAAAGGAAAATAAATTATGGGGTCGTGTTTAGCCCGGGCCAGAAGTTCCGGACTCACATGCATTGAAATATGTAATTGAGAGATTTGATGTGGTTATTTGAACCTATAAGGCACAAGGTTCCAAACCATCATTTTGAAAAAACGTGAAAACCACATGTGCAAGTTTGAGAATTTACCCAATTATTATAACATGAAAGGAGCATACAACAGTTAGATTCTTTTCACCTGCAAGGAAGGAGCAGGCTCTGTAAAATCTGTAAAATTCCATTAGGATCAGGAAGCCTCTGGAGAAAGAGAACCGCGCCTCTTGAGCTTAGCCATGAGCCTTTCTTGGTCTTCTACAATCTTTTCATTGAAAATCTGCAACATGTCAAGCCTTGTTTGCGTATCAATGGAGTATAACTCATCAGTTTTAACAAGGCTTTATTTTCCTTTTTAAGGTTTTCAACCTTTTGCTGAGACTCATGAAGCATTCTCCAAAGAGACAAATTTTCAGTGTTCAGCTCCTCCTGAATCTCGTTTTCTCTGGCACGCAAACGATTAGCCATATTAGAAACAGAAGCAGCAATCTTGACAGGACCCGACCCAAATTCCACTTTGGAATCCGAGCCAAACCCTGTGCGTGTCCGACACCTGGTGATAGGATTTTAGCCACCTGCAAAACAGAGGTTAAAACGCTATATATACTCGCAATAGAACAAGGCTATTATTAGTATAGCAAAGGTAAGTACGAGGTCATTCCCACGAAGACTGAAGTCAATTGAAAAGATGTACTAAATACTTACTTGTAAATCAATGAATTATTATTTTTGGATTCAATGCGAATAAAATAAAACACAAATTGGGAAGAAAGTTTTGAAAGATTATTAATTGGTTGAGAAAATCAGGAAGATAAGAGACTAAGGATAGGTGTCCACCACAAGCAATCCAATATAGCACTTACGTTCATTCATCCATTAAGAGGTAATTCCAGGTTGAAGATTGGTTACCTTATGTTTATTCTCCCTATGGCATTTAGGCTATAATAATTCCTACAACATGCAATCTCCCTATGGCATTTAGGCTAGATATAAACATGAAGAGTACGATGAGCACGAGTAACCAAATCAATCATGTAATTCTTATGGCATGGCATTTACCGTAAGTAATCACACCTTTTAATTGCAAGAAGCATACTCAAAATCAGTGTGGCATTCACTAAATTTTGCGTCATATAACTTAGTCATATACCATAATGGTGATCAAGCATCAAAGCACATAACCAGTATAACACTTGGCAATTAAAAGTTCAAACACAAAATCACATTAATGGATAAATAAACGTACAGTACTATATCATCATGCTAGGGCTTAACCTTGCCCTAGATTAAAGTTTAGTTACACATGAAAATAATTAAAAACATAAAAAATAATATCATAAGAGTGAAAGAAGAAACCCTGAATTACAACGTCGCATGCAAACTCCTAGAGCTGTATTCTCCTCTTGATGAATGGGTCGTCAAAAGTCCTCTTTTCTGACCTAGGCTTTTCTTTTTATATGATCTCTCTACCTTTTCCTAGTCCTAGTAAGCCTCAAATAACTTAACTTGCAAGGCATGAACAACCAAACAAATTGTAACCAATAGGAAATATAAAAAAAAGAAAGTACAAGTCAGCTTTCCTAATTCTTTGCAGCTGACAGCAGCTATTCCGATTCTGGGCTTTTGGTGGGCTTAATCTTCACCAAATTGAACGTGTAAGATCTCATTGGAAAGGTATTAACGTCAGCTACAATTTGTATGACAAATAGTTTCCTAGAAAAATCCCATAAACTTGACTAAAATCGTCCTCAAGCCCAACAGCTCCAATCTGCCCGTATGGCACATGCCCTGAAATTAATAATTCGTTCTGAACAGTTGGCTGGTCCAATAGCTCTCAAACTTTGACATAACGTCTCTTGACCTCTTAGCTTTCATCTCCAAGTGGTCTCAACCAAAATCTCCCAGTAAAAAGTAATTTCTCCATTTTTGGCATTTTAGAGTTCCTGAAAACACAAAAGCTGGGATATGTGAAGATCTCTATAGAACAATCAACTTTTGCATATAATATCTAGATGAAAAGAGTAAATTTATGTGATTTATAAATGACTTATCACCTGGCAAGTGCCGAGCACAAATGACCTAATTGCCCTTCTAGTCAAATTTTAAAAAAAACTGGGGTTTGACTTTTGCCGAAAATTCAGCAAAGTCTCCCCTGCAATCAGACCAATCCCAAGATTACACCTGTCAAACATGCATATAAAATATACACCAACTGCCAGCATGCAATAATTACATTCCAACAGTTAGACATGTAATCTAGGGGAATATTAGAGTTTCTACACAGAAGATTACAAGTATAAAATAATTATACAAGACCCTACGTTGTCAAGGGATGTGGCGGAAGATGGACTCGGCCCGGTGGTGGCGCACTGAAGGCACAACTACTGCCTGGGGCGCAAAACATTAAAAAAGTGAGTGGACCAAAAACAAAGCTTTAGAAAATAACATAAGAACATACTAACCCCTCTGTAAAAACAGTTATGAAACTAAATCATTTCTTATATATATACTCGTACTGGAATCAATACATTCATTCATATTTATATCTATATATATAGAGTCAATCACACACTTGATTAAAACATTAAGTCCTCGAAAGCATTGAAATCAACTTAAATCTACCACTTAGGTGTACCCATTTATTATTCCGTCAATTCCTTATAATCCGTCAATTCCTTTAATTTCTGCCAATTCCTTTAGTTTCCGTCAATTCCATCCTCGTGCCACCGGAGTGACACGTCCTAGTAGACCTCGAGAAACACAAAGTCACCCGAGCCGCAATCCTCGCGGGATTCAGGGGACACTTGGTCCATCTGAGCCGCGTTCCTCACACCCACGGTTTGGGCGTCCCCAAAACTTGTGGGGCGATGTCTAGCATGCTGACCTACCCGAAGGCAACTGGATGTCCGTCGACATCAATATAACCGAAGGCAACACAATTTTATTCCGAAGGCAACCTTATTTCCGAGGCAACATTTATTATACTGAAGGCAACCTTGGGTACCAAGTGGTTTCTGAAATATATATATATATATACATTTTCTGAAAACAAACTAGAACTTTTAAAACTATGTCTCAATAAACCTTAAAGCCTGCTGCCACTCAATCTGATAACTATCCCAGTTTTTACTTTTCCTATCCTTTAAGGATTCTCAACTCGGCAGCAAATTAATAAATATACTTAAAACTAGTAAAGTCATGCTAGGAAAATATCAATTATTAAATACTTATTTAAGATCAAATAATGGAATTTAATTGCATATAACCATTTATAAAACAAAAGGTCCACTCACAGGTGATCTGAGCTAGCTGGACCCTTTGAAGGTCCCTCTTGCGGGTCAACTGGTGCCCGGGTGCCTGTATAAATAAAACTGCTCAATGATATAATAATAAATCAAAAACCTTGACCCCTGGCTCCTAAAAGTGCATGCATCACTTAAAAGGTCATTCCTATGCCCACGTTAGCTTTCCGGGACCCTGTGGGACACACGTCCAGAGAGTTTGGTCTCAATTGGACGATCGGATTGCTCACGATCGCACGATTGGACGGACAAACGGTTTTTCGTAATCTTAGCCCTAGGGTTGGTCTTTTCGGAGTATCCGGGACTCCGATTCACTATTTGTCGAATCCTACACAATCCTGAAACTACCTAGATCAACATACTCCAGTTTGACTACGATCCAACGGTCCAAACGTATTGAACTCGGAAATCGCACAACATGCGAGATCCGTTTGGGGTTCAAACGTTATCCAAGAGTGAGAACACGAGGATCATTCTAGGACCAAGAGTGGTCCCCGACACCTGGCTCACGCGCCGGCAGCGCGTGGGTGTGCATAGAAATTTCTGGCGGCTGGAAAATCTCCAAATTGCCGGCCCAAACTCCTAGCCTAGGTAAAACACCTAATTTGGAACCACTTTTATTCTTGGACTATGGCCAAAAAGTGGCTGGAAGTGGCTGAAACAGAGATCTCAAAATCTGTCAAATCCTAACTCGAAAATCAACTTATCAAACCTTGAAATCTCTCAAAACCTACCAAACCAACAGCTAGAACGTGAAAAATAGCTAGAAATCCATACCTTAATCGAAGGATTTGGTGGCCGGAGGAGAGATTTTGAGGGATTTGAAAATCAGAGAGAAAATCCGGCAGCTGTGGCGTCGGCGGAGGCGGGAGGAAGGTCGGAGCTGGCTGCGGGTGCAACGCCGGTCTGATCTTGGCCGGTCCGGTGTTGGCTGGTGGCGGCTGGGTGGTTATGGAGGTGGTCGGCTGGGCTGGTATTGGGGAGAGAGAAGAGACGCGGGGAGAGAGAGAGTGAGGAGAGAGGAGGAAATCTGATTTTTAAATATGATTTCTGAAAATTACCATTTTGCCCTTTTTCGTAATTTGCTCGTACTTCCTTCGTTACAAGTCCGATTCGGGTCCACTACGTGTCTACGGACTCGTTTCGTCGCTCTCTACGCAACGGTACAAGTGGATTTCCCAAATTCTTCCATGGTAAAAAAGTCAACTTAAAACCTAATAAAATATTCTAAGGGTATAATTGTCTTTTTCTGTAATAAATTATTAATTAAATATTAATTATGGTTTGGGTTATTACAATCTACGCCCCTTATGAAAATTTCATCCTCGAAATTTATGTACTTATCACTCGAAATGTAAGGGTACTGGGCCCGCATCTGCTCTTCGAGTTCCCAAGTGGCCTCTTCCGCGTCGTGACTCCTCCACAATACCTTCACTAGTGGAATCTCTCTGGATCGAAGCACTTGCATCTCCCAATCCAGAATCTGAACAAGCGGCTCCACATAACTTAAGTCATCCTTCAACTCTATGGGTTGCTCTTTCAGAACATGGGATGGATAAAAAATATACTTTCGGAGCATAGACACGTGGAATACGTCGTGTAAATGGGTAAGATCTGAAGGTAAGGCGAGTCTGTAGGCTACTGGGCCCACACGCTCCACGATCTCATATGGCCCAACATTGCGAGAGCTTAGTTTTCCCCGCTTCCCAAATCTCACTATGCCTTTCCAAGGCGACAATTCCAGAAATATCCAACTCCACCGTACTTACTCAGGGTCCGAGAAAGCTTGAACACGAAACTCATAGTAATGTGCCTTAACTTATTCGAAAGTGGTTGCAGCAATCTCGATGATTTCCGTTGCTCTGCCTTAACTCGCTGACAACTAGGCATTTATTAACGTACTCCGCTATCTCTTTCTTCATGTAAAGCTACCAGTAATGTTCTCTCAGAGTACAATACATCTTGATGCTGCCAGGGTGTATGTCAAAGGCTGAATAGTGGGCCTCTTCAAGAATTTCCCTTTTTAATGTCTCATCCTGAAGGACATACAATCTTGTTCCTATCATTAATGCCCCATCATTCCTCACTGAATAGTCTGTTCTGTTGCCATTCTCAACCTCTAACCTCAGTGTACAGACTAATGGATCTTGAGACTAGGCTTCAATTATTCGCTCTAAGAGCATTGGTCTCACATAGAGTAGCTAACAGTGCTCCCTAATCATCCATACTTAGCCCAAATTCTCAATTTCCTCATCTCCACCAACAATGGCAAACACCTCCCTCGAATATGAGCTACCGATCTTGAGAACTTCCTGCTGAGGGTATCAGCTACCATATTTGCTCTTCCTGGGTGATGCTCAATAGTACAATCATAATATTTAATCAACTCTAACCACCTTCTTTTCCTCAAATTCAGTTCCTTCTGGGTGAACAGATACGTCAGGCTCTTATGATCCATGCAAATCTGGCACGTTTCCCCATAAAGATAGTGTCGCCAAATCTTCAGGGCAACCACTACCGCGACAAGTTCCAAATCATGAGTAGGATAGTTCAACTCATGCTTCTTAAGTTGCCTAGAAGCATAAGTGATTACCTTACCATGCTGCATAAGCACACAACCTAATCCTTGTCGGGACGCGTCACTGAATGTTACGAAATTCCCCGTATTGTCCGGAAGTGCTAACACCGGAGCAGCGGTCAACCTGGTCTTGAGTTCTTTGAAACTCTCTTCACACTCATTTGACCATTCCAATTTGACACCTTTCCTTGTCAGACAAGTGAGAGGTGCCGCTATGGTGGAGACGCCTTCCACGAAGCGACGATAGTACCCGGCTAACCCAAGGAGACTCCGTATCTTAGTAACACTGGTTGGTCGTGGCTAATTCACTACTGCCTCAACTTTCTGGGGATCCACATAAATACCTTATGCAGAAATCACGTGCCCCAAGAAACTCACTCTATCCAACCAAAACTGACACTTGCTAAACTTGGCATACGGCTGTTTTTGCCACAATGCCTTCAGCACAATTTCCAAGTGCTTCATGTGTGCCCTTTAACTTTTGGAGTATACCAAGATATCGTCTATGAACACAATCACAAAGCGATCCAAGTAACGTCAGAACACTTTGTTCATGAGATCCACAAACGCAGCTGGCGCATTGGTCAATCCAAATGGCATCACCAGAAACACATAGTGCCCATACCTCGTCCAAAAAGTTGTCTTAGGCACATCCTCCTCTCTAATGTGTAGCTGATGATAACCTGACCTCAAATCAATCTTAGAAGATACCTTAGCACCCTTCAGCTGATCAAACAGATCGTCTATCCGTGGCAACGGATACCGGTTCTGTACTGTGACCTTGTTTAGCTGCCTGTAATCAATACACCATCTCATGGTGCCATCCTTCTTCTTAACATAAGAAACAGGAGCGCCCCATGGTGAGAAACTGGGTCGGATGAAACCCTTATCTACCATCTCCCGTAACTGAGTCTTTAACTCCCTTAACTCTGCTGGTGCCATTCTGTACGACGCTTGAGAAATGGGGTTCGTACCCGGAACGAGCTCAATAGTGAACTTAATCTCTCAGTGAGGTGGTAAACCTTGAAGATCCTCCAGAAACACATCTAGAAGTTCCTGTACCACTGGAATATCTTCCAACCTCAATCCACTATCCCGGGTGTCGATAACATGCACCAAATATCCTGAACATCCTTTCTTAAGCAACCGTCTTGCCATCATAGCTGAAATGAGGCAAGATGGAAGGTCTCTGCACTCACCGTAAAATGTCACCTCAGGTCGTCCGGGACTACGGATCACGACCTCGTTCCGAAAACAATCTATGGAGGCATGTTGCTTGACTAACCAATCCATCCCCAAAATTTCATCCAACTAGACCATATCTAGGGGAATCAGATCCACCTCCAGAAACACGTCTCTTACCAACACCATACTATCTTGATATAGCGTACCAACCATAAAGGTCTCTCCTGTAGGTATGGAGTTCGCCAGCTCATTTCATAAAGCTGAGAGTCTCACATCAACGTTGTGGGCAAAACTAGGTGTGACAAATAAATGCGTAGCCCCAGGGTTAATTAAAACTCTAGCAGGAATTCTAAAAACTGGTAAAATACCTCTAATCGTGTCGAGTGACGCCTGTACCTCCTACTGCAACATATTGTACACTCTACCCATAGCCTTGGGATGTCCACCTCGTCCCCTCTATTGTCTACCGCCTCTACTGGCTACATTGATCAGGGCCCCACCGCTAGACGAGGCCCCTAAAAACTGTGGTGTTCCCTAAGTCTGTGCAATAGTTATCTCTTCGCCTTGAAAAAGCATCGGGCACTCCCTCCGGAAATGACCGGACTGTCCACAATGATAGCTCCAGTAGCGCCCTGTTGACAAGGTCCAGAATGGTACCTACCACACTCTACACACTGGGAACGACCTCTCCTGCTAGAACTTGACCGTAACTGTCTCTCTGCACCTCTAGCTGTACCACCTTTAGAGCGGTTCCCAAAACTGCCACTCTGGTTAGAGCTTCCACTGGAACTAACTCCAGGTCAAAAACCTCCGTAACTGCGGCCACTAGATGATCCCGAACTGAGATTGCCCCTCTTGGATGACCCCTGACTGGGACCACCCATCTCAAATTGTCGCCTACGGGAATCACCCTGTACTCGTACCATCATCTAGCTGCTCTCAATCAGTGAGGTCGTCATAACTAGATCTGCGAAATTAATCAGCCGCTGAGTAATCACCATATCTCTGACGGAAGCCTTCAAGCCTCTGGTGAACAATTGACACTTCTTCCTTTTATTTGCTACTAGTGGAATGCAACACTTAGATAACTCCAATACCATCATCCCACTCTGTTTTAGCTGCAGAAACTCTTCCATCTTCATATTCTGATATGCGAGTGGATAGAACTGCACATCAAACTCAGATATGAAATCTGACCATGTAATGGCTGATGGGTAGCTCAGAGAAGGATATCTGGATTGCCCAGTTTTGGATAGGGCCTGAGTCAACAACTCCAAAGTCTGCGAGAAATTGACATTGGTTCGGCCCCTGTCTGACCAACAACTCCCGGTAATGTGGGTAACACTGGTTCGGCCCCTGTCTGACCTCACACCTAAGACTATTCTAC
This sequence comes from Prunus kanzakura, assembly GCA_020521455.1. Taxonomy (NCBI): domain Eukaryota; kingdom Viridiplantae; phylum Streptophyta; class Magnoliopsida; order Rosales; family Rosaceae; genus Prunus; species Prunus kanzakura. The sequence goes on from BPUM01000374.1 coordinate 25,748, forward strand.
TTGCTCTGATTCGGGATGGGGTTCCTGTCCTCTAAGTCGGGAAGACTGTCTAGTCCCTCTCCTAGTGCCACCACGTTGTGGGCCCATGATTAGTGTGACAAGAAACAGAAACTCCTTAAAAACGAGATGCACATATAGTGCGGAGTCTACAGGAAGTTAACCTAATGCTCTTATACCAAGTTGACACGACCCGACCCAAATTCCACTTTGGAATCTGAGCCAAACCCTGTGCGTGTCCGACACCTGGCAAGTGATGAGCACAAATGACCTAATTGCCCTTCTAGTCAAATTTAAAAAAAAAATGGGGTTTGACTTTTGCCAAAAATTCAGCAAAGTCTCCCCTGCAATCAAACCAATCCCAAGATTACACTTGTTAAACATGCATATAAAATATACACCAACTGCCAGCATGCAATAATTACATTCCAACAGTTAGACATGCAATCTAGGGCAATATCAGAGTTCTACACAGAAGATTACAAAGTATAAAATATCATTGACATCCAAAGTGGAATCCTGCAACGTGTTAGTGTAAAAAAAAAAAATGTCGAATTTTTTTTTCTTTTTTTAGGTGAACATAAATTTCTAAACTAATTATTTACAACAAATGGACTACGGGAACTCCAATCAATCCTGGTGTAGGGGTCTTTTTCTTCCGGCAGCTACAGATGGGCTGGGCCGCCGTAAGGAGCGAAATATGAAATTATCCTCATGTGTTTGAGTTCGAAAATCAAGCCCCAAGAATGCTTCGAAAGGACAGTATGGCCTTATGAAACATCTTGGTTACCTTCACCAACAAAAATAACAACAGCTTACAGATAAATTTTTGGCTTGGCATGAGAAGCTTGTGGCATGGGAGCAAAATCGACATGAGTTTAGTACCGAAGAGAAAATTAAGCGTAGTTTGGGGAAAATGAGAGTGTTAAGGTAAGAAAGGGAAGGTTTGCAAGAAGATTTGGCTGAGAAAGGAGGGAGAGAAAGGGATGGGTGGCTTAATTATTTCTTATGGCAGCTTGACAGAGACTCTGTCAAGTGTTGGAACAATTTGCCAAAAGAAGAAAAATGGGGGAGATGGGCAAGCAAAGCACAAAATTACTGAGTTTTGCAGGTGAGAGAGGAAGCTTGCTCTCCATATGTGTGTTGTGATGATGGGTAGGAAATGCCTCTTTTTATAGGCGCTGGAAGCTACCATTTTCCAAGAAACCCTAATGGCTTTTATCCAATTTGGCCAAGTCTTTTCCTTCTTTTCTTCCCTCATCCCTTCAATCATCCTAATTTGGTGAAATCCACTCTGCCTAATCCCACAAAATCAGGGATTTTTGGGAGCTCAAGGCCCTTTCCTGCAGCTGCCTTAGAACTCCCATTTTCAGATATCTCCTTTTCTCCATTTCTTTTCCTCCTTCATGGTCAGATCTGATAAAGGAAAGAGCTTGGTATACATGTTGGTTCGAAGGGTGGCTCCTTGGATGTTTTGCTTGAAAACTTGTTCCTTCCCTCCTAGTAGCTTTGTATAATGGACCTTCAGACTTCCCCTTCGTGGCTTCTGTTTTTTCAGCAAGGGGCTGAGGCTTTTGCTGCTTCTCATTTCTAATTGTATGGGCCTTCTAAGATAATGGGTTGGTTTGTCAAAATAAATGGGCTAACCTCAACAAGTGTTGGCCTATTTTTTGTTGAGGTGTTGGGCTAATTTGGTTAAGCTAATGGGCTATTTCGGTTGGGCTTTTTGGTTGGGATATTTTCTCTTTGTGCTCACCCACATGTTTGGGCCTAAGAAATGGGCTTGAGTTCCGAGGCTCCCAAGCAACCCGGGACTTCCATTTCTCGGCCCATCAATGGGCCTCATGTCGATTTATTACCATTCATACCACAACCCACTCAAGCAAGCCCCAGGCATCTTGCGTGGCTTGGGCCCACTTAAGCTTGTAGCGTGGTGTGTTGCTTATTTGCTTGGCGTGGCATGTGTGCAAGCGCATATGACGAACTTTCACGTGCCCAAATCGGGTTTCTTCTCGGTAAGGTATTTCATTGGGCCGAGAATTTATTTGGGCCGAACCGTAGATTTTTTGGGCCTCAACACCTGGTAAACAGGATCGTTCAAAGAAACTGTCTCATCTTCTGGAACACAGCTCCCCAAGTTAGGTTTATGTTGTTGGCCATTAACCTTAAAAATATTTCCTTTCCTGAGATTCCCAACTTAAACAGCCCCATATGGGAAAACTCTTTTAACAATGAAAGGCCATGTCCATTTAGTTCTTAATTTTCCAGGAAACAAATGAAGTCTAGAATTATACAAAGAACAAGTTGAAAAGGCTCAAAATTTTTCCTCAAAATATTTTTATCATGAAAAACTTTAGTAAGTTCTTTGTAAATTCGTGAGTTCTCATATGCATAATTCCTATCTTCCTCAAGTTCATTCAATTGGAGTTTTCTCAAGGTACCTACATTTCCAAGACTAAAGTTAAACAATTTGATAGCCCAATATACTTTATTTTCTAATTCAATGGGTAAATGACAAGGTTTACCATAAACTAGCCTACAAGGTATGCCCACAAAGCATTAGTTAGTCTCAATGACCCATCCTTCCTAGCCGGATTCACCGTCTTTTCCAAAATTTGCTTGATTGCCCTATTTGGAAGTTTAGCTTGGCCACTTGTTTGTGGGTGGTATGGAGTGAAAATCTTTTGGGTTATCCCATATTTTTTCATCAAAGCTTCAAATGGTCGGTTGCAAAAATGTGATCCTCCATCATTGATGATCGCTCTAGGAGCACCAAACCTGGACAATACATTTTCTTTCAACAATTTCAAAACAGTTTTATGATCATTCTTCCGACATGGTATGGACTCAATCCATTTTGAAACTGTTTGGGGCTAAATTCCACGTGCCAGCCTGACTGACTATTGGCCCATGTCAACAACAGAGGTTTAGGCTTTGTCTTACCAAAATCAGAAGTCAGCCTAATTGATTTAGAAGCCCAGACTATTGCGAACTAATTGCAAGAAAGAATTTTACAAGTTTAAAATTAATTGCCATTAGTGGTGATTTAATTTTAATCTGTAAAAATCAGATTTAATTGGTTTAAAATCAAACCCAACTTATAATCTCGCCAGAGGCCCAAAGTTTGATCATCACCGTTGATCACAAATTCAGAAATCAAGTCAGCAGATGTTGGGGAAGATTTTTCTCTCCACAAAAGCCCACGTGACTCTAAAGTCAAGACTTCAACAGGGCAGAGGACGTGATGGGGAGTTGGTAGAAAGATTAAATAGGAAAACCATTCCCCATAACCATTTAATGCTAGAAAAGAGGGCCAAGTTGCCTTCCTATGCTCGTGAGGGCTTTGCATAGAGCAAGTTGGGTTTACAAGAGCTAAACAAGAGATAAGAGAGTTGGTTGTCAGAAGATCAAAACTGACCATCAAGAAAACTGACTTTTGATAGGGGCTTTCTTTTGTTAGACTAAACCACTATTCCTTTTTTTGCGCTGGAACAAGGAATCCTTTCAAACTATTTATCCTCCAGATATCAAGGAGTAATCACTTATTTCAGAGCTTCTATTAATATAGAAGGATGTGAACAGGAAAGGGACAACATAAAATTTCAATCAAAACAAAAACTCTCAGTCATACTGACAAAATCAAGCAAGATAATACGATCTCAAAAGCCTTCAGACTCAAAAGCCTTCAGACTCTAAAGCAATCAAGCTCTTTGATTTATAAAAGAAATCCAGTCTCTGACAGAACAAGCAGACTCAAGTTTTTGACTTCTATTCAACTTAAAGAAGCAGTTCACAAAGAAGACGAGATCTCTCTCGTTACGAATGTGGTTCAGCATAGGCGAATTAAGCAGAACTCAAGTTTTTCATAATATGAAAACCTCAACAAATTTAAAGAGAAGCCTTGATCTCTCATAATTGCCAAAATAGCTCCTGGATGATTCATAATCAAGCAGAACAGTTGCTGAAGTACAGTTCCAGGTCAACAATCATCAATCCAGCCACTTCCAGCCCTGTCCAGATTGAAGAGATCTCAATTCTGCCCATTCAACAAACCTCTCCATGGCTATAATTGATTAAAGCTCTGCCAATCTCAACTTTGGTATCGATTTCCAGCTGAACCCCATCAGTTGAAGGTGCTGACGTGCAATTCCAGCACAGATACATCCAGTCCAGCCTGAATCATAAGCAATAATCCAAGCAGAAATCGAAGCCCAATGTTCTGACGTCCTTCCAGACATGGCAGTTCTCTTTTGTTTAAATTGTGTAATAGGCAGTCCTATTTGAAACAATCTCCTTTACTTTTCAATATTCATTTTGGCTAGAACTACTAGTTTTTATTGTGGGAAATTGTAAAGTCCTCATTCGTCTGAGGCAAGAAAAGAACTTACTTGGGAGATATTCCTCACCCAAATTCACAGTCACTTGTTTAAAGTCAGTAACTTGGGGTGCAAGTTATCTATTTTTCATAAGTCTGTTTGGGTTTTAACTGCTAACAGTGGCACACTAGCACACCAAAGAAAGTTGACTTGTTGAACACAAATTGTTTTCAAGCCAATGATGAATTTTACCCTATCTTCATAGGAACTAAATCAAAACGGGTGAGCAGAAACACAATCCACAGCAACAAGGATATATAAGTAATCAAAAGATGGGGGAAAGGACCCATAAAATCAATACCCCAACAATCAAAGATTTCAATGATTAAAATTGGGTTAAGAGGCATCATATTACGTCGAGTATTTTTTCCCAACTTTTGACAACTTGGACAAGTCTTGCAAAATTCGTACACATCTTTGAAAAGTCTAGGCCAATAAAAACCATATTGAAGAATTTTGGCCGAAGTCTTTTTTGAAGAAAAGTGATCTCCACAAGCCTTAGAATGACAAAAAGATATGACACTAAATATTTCATCATCACGAACACATCTACGGATTACCTGGTCGGGACAATATTTGAAGAGATAAGGGTCATCCCAAAAAAAATTTCAGACCTCAACCATAAATTTCTTTTTCTCTTGTGAGGTCTAATGAGGTAGGATAAGACCTATAGCAAGAAAATTCACAATGTTAGCAAACCATGGTAATTTAGAAACACCAAAAAATTGTTCATCAGGAAATGAGTCTTTTATAAGAAAATTTTCATAAGTCTCCTCAAAAGATATCTTAGAAAGATGGTCTACAACAACATTCTCCACTCCTTTCTTGTCCTTGATTGTAAGATCAAATTCTTGGAGAAGCAAAATCCATCTAATCAATTGTGCTTTGGCTTCCTTCTTTGTCAACGAATACTTCAAGGCTGAATGATATGTAAAAACAACAATTTATGAGCCCAAAATATACGATCTAAACTTTTCCAATGCAAAAGCCACAACAAACAATTCTTTTTCAGTTGTAGTGTAATTTTTCTATGCACTATTCAAAGTTTTGCTTGTGTAGGAGATAATAACAGGCTTCTTGTCTTTTCTTTGGCATAACACTGCCCAAATAGCACCATCACTAGCATCACACATTATTTCAAAGGGCATGGACCAATCTGGGGGCTGCATTATAAGAGTTGATGTTAGACTTTTAATTAATTTCTCAAATGCTTCTTGACATGCAAAAGTCCAATCAAATTTAGCATCTTTCTCCAAGAGATTATTCAATGGCCTTGCAATTGCACTAAAATTTTGTAAGAATCTCCAGCAGAAACCTGCATGTCCCAAAAAAGATATAATATCTTTAATAGTTTTAGAATAGGCAAATTAGCAATTAAATTAATTTTTGACTTATCCACTTCAATTCCTTTTTGAGAAATAATGTGTCCAAGTACTATGCCATATGTGACCATGAATTGGCATTTCTCCTAGTTAAGCACCAAATTTTTCTCCTTAGACCTAATAAGAACATTCTCCAAGTTAGATAAACAATTAGAAAATGAGTCACCAAACACAGTAATATCATCCATGAAAACTTCTAAATATTTTTCTACAATGTCACTAAAAAATGCTTATCATGCAACGTTGGAATGTAGCTGGTGCATTGCAAAGACCAAAAGGCATTTTTCTAAAAGCGAAAGTTCCAAATGGGCAAGTAAAAGTTTGTTTTTTCTTGATCTTCCAATGAAATCTCAATTTGATAATATCTTGAATAACCATATAAAAAACAATAATACATATGCCCTGCAACTCTTTCCAAAATTTGGTCAAGAAATGGTAAAGGAAAATGATCATTTCTTGTGACTGAGTTCAATTTGCGGTAATCAATACACATTCTCCATCCATTAGTGACCCTAGTTGGTACCATTTCTCCATTATCATTTCCAACTACTGTGACTCCTGATTTCTTAGGAACAACCTGTGCAGGACTTACGCATTTGCTGTCAGAAATTGGATATATGATACCTGCATCCTAAAGTTTAAGTGCGTCTTTTTGCACAACTTCTTTCATTATTGGGTTAAGTCTACGTTGAGCCTACGTACCTGGTTTAGCATCTTCTTCAAGAAAAATTTGGTATGTGCAAACCAACGGGCTAATAGCAGTCCTATGATCTTTCACAACTTTAAGTAATACACCTTCATGCAAAAGCTCTAGTTTAGAAGATATTACCACAGGATAGGTCTCATCTTCTCCCAGAAAAGCATATTTAAGTCCAGCAGGAGGAGGCTTCAATTCACACTTTGGGGCTTCTTCTCTTGATGATTTTGTCTCATCACTCACAGTTGGCAGCTCCTCATATTTTGGTACCCAACCATTATGTTCTTGTACCTGCGCAGAATCCAACAAAGAACAAAGATATTGTACTTCAAAATCTTGTGCAAAATTAAAATCCCCATTTACTAAAGAAATTTGCAATGGTTCAGAAGAAAAAGATGAATGAAAGCAATTTTGAACAATTGTCTCGATCATGTAAACTTCTTTGTCATCTTCATTGTTTGCGGGCTGCTTGCATATGTTGAATATGTTGAGCTCCAATGTCATGTTCCCAAATGATAGTTGCATAAGTCCTTTCCTGCAATTTATATGAGCATTAGATGTAGCAAGAAATGGTCTTCCAAGAATAACAGGAATTTGAGAACTAGAATGCACAACTGGTTCAATATCCAAAACTATAAAATCAACTGGAAAATAAAATTTGTCTACGTGAACCAGCATATCTTCCACCATATCTCTTGAGATTTTGACTGAACGGTTAGCCAATTGCAATGTTACTCAGGTGGGTTTTAATTCACCAATACCCAATTGCTTATAAACCGAGTAAGGCAAGAAATTAACACTAGCACCCAAACCCAATCAAGCTTGCTCACTGCTAAAATTCCCAATAATACAAGAAATTGTGGGACAAACTGGATCTTTGTACTTGGGTGGAGTATTAGTTTGAAAAATTGCACTTACATTTTCAGTTAAAAATGCGGTCTTATCAACATTGTGCTTTCTTTTGATAGTGCATAAATCCTTTAAAAAATTTGAATATGAAGGAATTTGTTTTATAGCATCCAAAAAAGGTGTATTGATTTTCACTTGTTTAAAAACCTCCAAAATTTTAGGATTTTGATTTTTCTTTATAGCCTTAAATGCTTGTGGGAAAGGAGCAGGAAAAGGGCACTTAACAATTTCAGAATCATTATTTTCTTTTTCATTATTTTTGGATTTTTCTGAATTCTTTTTATTTTCAACTGTTTTTGAATCCTCTTTCCCATTTATTTTTCCACTATGAAGAGTAGTGACAGCCTTCACATGTTCATGCTTATTTTCATTCAAAGAAGAAGAAGAAGAAGAAGGGGTAGTTACCTCTAACTGTGTATGTGGATCAGGTTGGACTTGAGAAGGAAATTTACCATTTTCTTGAATTGACAGTGAAGAAGTGAGTTTGGAAAGAGTGCTCTTAATCTCACCAATGTCTTGTGCATTCTTTTGATTTGTGGCAGTTTGGCTTTGCATGAATTGCTTCATAACATCTTCCAAATTTGATGACGATGATTGCCCTTCCACTTGTGGAGAATAATAAAAAGAATTAGATTTTTTGTTGAGGCACATTATTATTAGTATTATTTCTCAAATTGAAATTTGGGTGGTTTCTCTATCCTGGATTATAAGTTTCAGAAAAAGTGGATGGTTTTTTAAATTGATTCACAAGTTTGCTTGATCATGCAACATTTCTTTGAAAGCCGGAAGTGTTGGACACTCTTTTGTTACATGTCCCATGACCCCACAAACTTCACAAATCTCAAAAATTTATTGACATGCAATTGAATTAACTTTTTGAGGCAATTTTGATTTTAGAGTTTCAACTTCCCTAGCCATTGTTGCCAATTGAGCTTTGAGACTATCTTCCTCTTTAAGGTGATAAATACCGCCGCTGGAAGGATTAACAAAAGATTTTGCCTTTTGGGAATTAGGCTCAAATGTGTTGGGAGTGCTCCAAATATGAGATTTCTCTGCAATTTCATCAAGAAAATCAAAAGCATCTTTAGGATCTTTATACATAAAGTTTCCATTGCACATCATCTCAATAAATTGACGATCTTTAGGTGTTAAGCCATCATAAAAATGATTTACCACCTCCATCTTTAAAAACCATGGTGAGGACATAACATTAACAAATCTTTAAATCTTTCCCAAGCTTGAGGTAAAGACTTAGTGTCTTTTTGAGAAAATGTGGTCATCTGTCTTTTCAAAGAATTTGTCTTTTGAATTGGGAAACATTTCTTGAAAAATTCAGTTTGCATTTCAAGCCATGTTCCAATTGTTCTTGGCCTTAGAGAATAAAGCCAAATTTTCACTTTATCTTTCAATGAAAATGGAAAAGGTTTTAGCAAAACTGTATCTAGCCTACACCCTTGTGTTGGAAAAGTTCCACAAACTTCCTCAAACTCACGCATGTGTGAATATGGACTTTCAGATTCCATTTCATGAAAAGTTGGTAAAAGTTGTATCATGCCTGGTTTAAAATCAAAAGTTTGACCATTTAACAGAAAAATGATGCAAGATGGCACACGTGTACGAGTAGGATGCAAATAATCATGTAATGTCCTAACAGGTGGATTCTCATCATTATGAACACTATGATTTTCATCATTATGAACATTATGATTATCTTCATCATTTTGGGGCACTTCCAATTCATTAATATTAATATTATTATTGTTCTCAGGCACTTGTGATGAAGTTTGGTCAAATTGAGGTCTCTTTGCAAATCTACCAAACCGATCACGATATCTCATAAACAAAATAAAAAAGCAACAGATAAATAAACTAAACCAAATTTTTTTATTTCTTTTTCTTTTAAAATTTTTTTAAATTAAAAAAAACTAAGACAAAAGCAATCCAAAAACTAAAAAATAAAGAACAGAAATGAAAAATTGAGTTTGATAAGCCTTACCGAATAAGCTTTGGAAACTAAAACCGCAAACCTTAACAATGAATTTCCTTGTGCTACTTTTTGCTTCACCGCTCCTCGGCAATGGCGCCAAAAACTTGTTCCATCTACCCAAGTGCAAGTAGTCACACGTAGTAATAATCTTGAAAGTCCAAGTATCGTATCCTCAAGGAGTAGGTAGGCAAATGCCTGCACACACATAAATAATTAAAAGTACCAAAATAAAAGTGACAAGCAAAATGGAAAAGTGATTTGATTTGAGTGTTGTAGAGATTGAGTTTTAAAATAAATTATCAATAATGGAAATGCTAAGGTATCAAGGTTTAATTCTTTGAGAAAAATATGTTTCATGCTCTTTAATCCAAATTATAACTTGATTAAAATTATCATTGAGAAACGTTAACTGGAAGATAAAGAAATTAAAACCAATTTAATTTTTCAATGTTATCTTTTATTAATAATTGTTCAGAAAATGTAATTGCTTAATATCTAATCTTTTAATTTAAAAGCATGCTAAGTCAGTTCTTAACAATGGGAAAAATATAATTGAACGCATGAAGAGATAGTAGCACTTAACATCAATCAAAATAAATGGATATGAAAATATTGAACAACCAAAAATAAAAGAATTTAGCAATTCATACCGTATATTGGATTAAAGAATAATTCACAAACTTACTCAAAGGACATTCCCTTTAGCCTTAGCTAGAGTTCTAGCAACTCATTACAAAGGAAAACATAACTAAATTCTAAATGAAATGGATAAAAGAAATATGTCGTGGTGGTATCCTTGCCAAATAAGTGATGTGGTATAAATAAATCGGAATTTAAGGTTACTGATACTGAAACGATAGGCTAACCAGGGCTCATATTTTGTTATTCTGCTGACTTTGGAATTGATTTTAAACTTGATTCAGTTGGGTTTTGAAAATGATTACTTTGGTTATTGAGGAGTGGTTGGTTAACCTACATTGTATTCTCGACTTTTTCATGTCTTTAAAAATTGTAATTATGTTTCATTCCTATTGTCTTTAAAAGATGTATACGTCAAGGAAGAAGATTCACTGAATTGGAATGCCTGGCAATCACTGAATTGGAATGCCTGAATGCCAACACAAATCACACAACCTTTTCCAAATTCTTCGGTCTGTGCCTTGAGGAGGCCGCTTGCAAGCTTGTACCAAACAATTAACATTGATCAGATCGGCAATGGAGGCAAGGGCAGGAACAGATGGGTGAGGGTGGAACAGAGATAATTGTCAGAACAAGTAAAATTGTATTTATTGTTGAATGGTACTCACTACGTACTTATTGAATGGTACCAGTATATACTTACAGTGCAAACTATGGAATATGGAGTCTTGCAGCACTAACTTGTATGGTGTTTGTGCAAACATTCTAGCAGGAGAAATTCGCTACTATATCCTTCGCCCTTTGAACTTCTTTCTCTCTCTTCCTCGGTTCCTGTAAAAAAGACAGTAGTAAATAGACCACATCCGGGGGTGTTGGCTAAAGGCCCTCCGATGCCTAAGTTAGTTCGATTGTATCTAGGTGAAACAATAACTAAAAAAGGGTACAAAGTTTTCTCTAGGTTGAGAACCGGGTGGCTGGAGCTATGTGGAGAGGCAAATATGGAGCAGTCGGTGGCTAGGGAGAGAGGGGGAGAGAGATTTCGGGTATTTTGCAGGGTTTCTTTGTTAGGTTTAGAGTTGAGTATATATTACCTTGAGTGTTGAATGAAGCCATGTATTTATAGGGTTCTATGCATCTAGGGTTTTTCAAATAATAAACCCCAAATTGTAGAGATTGAGTGTTGAATGAAGCCATGTATTTTGATGATGATATTACAAATTAGGATAATATCTTAATTGGTGAAATTATGTTTTTAAACAAAGATAATATCCCTATTTTTAGTATCAATTAATTGCCAAATAAATGGATTTAATTAATTGAGACCTAGGAGATATTCTTCTTGTCCATGTGGTGTCTCGTGATTGGAAGTCGATAGCGAGAACTAGGCCCAAAGCATCCCAGGGGAGTACTCTGTTCTTCTTCCAACGGCTGCGTGTTTTGTGCTGATGTTTCTGGCAGCTAGACGAAGAATTGGAGATGATGCATTGATGTTGCACAGGCTAGGTATGAGAGTTTGCTTTGGTGAATCAAGATAATACTGGGCTTGGCATGAAAGGCGTGTGGCTTGGGAGCTAAGAGAAAATGAGCATGAAGAAAGGATTAAGGCTTGAGATTTTTGGTGTTTTTGGCAGCTAGACGAAGAGCTTGCAGCTGCCAAGTCTATGTTTTCTTACCCAAAAGGTAATGACTATGGTTTCAACTTAGCTTGAGAGGATGGGTGTTTCAGGCTTGGGATGGAGCTTTTTGAGAGAGAGAGAGAGAGAGAGAGAGAGAGAGAGAGAGAGAGAGAGATAGATAGATAGATAGATAGATAGATGGAGATAAAGGATGGGTGGCTTTAGCATATTTTCAGCAGCTTGACGAAAGCTTCATCAAGCTCTTGGGTGACTTGACAGAAGAGAAAAAGGGGAAGAAAAGGAAGATTCCAGAGGTGAGAGGTGATGCTTGCTCTCTCTGGGTGTGTTTATGGAAAAGAGAGGAAGAATATGGAAGAATACAGCTTGAAATTGAAGCTTCCAGCAATAAGTAAGGATGTTGCTTGCTCTGGATGAGTTGAAGATGACTTATTGATGTTGATCTAAGACTATATGAGCTTGGCATGAGAGCTTGTTGTGTGGGAGCTAAAGACCCATAAGTTTAGCAAATGAGAATGCTTGTGTCTGGCTTGGTGTTTAATATTCTTGAGTTTGGGTGTTGAGAATTTATTGTTTGTGGCTATGACTATAAGGATTTAAGAGTTTCAAGAGAATGAGGATGGGAGGAAAAGCTTGAGGTTTGAAGCCTATGGTGTTTATAGCTTGGAAGGAAGAAAAAACTTGGAGTTATGCTTGGTGAGGCTTTATAGAGAAGATGATGGATTTCAAGGGTGAGAAAGTAGGAGATATGGTTGTGATGGTTAAGGAATGGCTGGGATGGCCGCTGGAATGCTTGCAGCAGCCAAAGGGAGGAAGGAAAGTGGTCTAATGGTTGCTGGGGTGCTTGAGCAACAAAGATATGTTGGCCGATGGTTGCTGGGATGCTTGCAGCAGCCAAAGGATGGAGGTTGATGGCTGCTGGAATGCTTGCAGCAGCTGAAGAAAGGTGAGTTCTCATGGTTGTTGAGAGGCTTGTAGCAACCAATAGGGGTTGGTTTTGCTTGGGCAATGCCTCTCAATTTATAGAAGGCGAAGGCTCTCTTTGGTTTCCAATAGTTAAAAGGAAGTGTTGGAGCTAGTCTATTTCCAACAGGTAAAAGGGAGCATTAGGACATTCTTATTTCCAACAGGTAAAGCTAGGCATTGGAAAATAACTATTTCCTATGGGTAAAAGGGAGCATTGGGACATTCTTATTTCCAATAGGTAAACCTAGGCATTGGAAAATGACTATTTCCTATGGGTAAAAGGGAGCATTGGGACATTCTTATTTCCAGCAGTAAAGCTAGGCATTGGAAAATGACTATTTCCTATGGGTAAAAGGGAGCATTGGGACATTCTTTTTTCCAACAGGTAAAGCTAGGCATTGGAAAATAACTATTTCCTATGGGTAAAAGGAAGTGTCGAAATTGGTTTGTTTTCAGCAGGTAATAAGGAGTGCTTGAATAATATCTCATTTGCTTGCCCACATTGGAGAACTCCAAGTAATGGGCTTGGACTTTGGTGCTCCTAAGTAGCTAGCCTAAAGTCTCCATTATCCAAGAGCTTTCGTGGGCCTTGTGGACCTCAGTAACCTTCCACACCACAATTCCTCGTGCAAGCCCCGTAAACCACATGACTTGGGTTCATGTGAGTTTGATAGGTGATTGACATATGAAAAATGTATTATTGGCTTTGCATGGTATGAACACTATTATTTATTTAATGAATTAGCTTATATAGGACAACATAGAATACGAAACCAAAATAGGAAACCAAAAACCCTAGCTAGGTTTTCTCCAACACTTAGTTTATATAGGACAACACAGAAGGCAATTGGGTGGGTATTTGGGGCTTCATTTGGTCCATGGGTCATGTCATCTTATGCCACTTATGCCACTTATTCCTAGGGCCTAATAGCCTTTTGGGCTATTTTATCCATTTCATTTTAAATCATATTTAAAAGCCAAATCCAATATTTCTATATGTCAATATTAATTCCATAATTAATTTTTTAGTTATAATTTAACTACTAAATTATAATTATAGTCTTACTTAATTGACCCGGTCGAACTATTTGACTTTGGTCAATTGCTCTGGCCAACATGTTGACTTTTGACCGTTGACTTTGACATTTGATTATCAACCATTGACTTGTGTCTCCTCATTTCATTTCTCATCATTTGTACCTCTAATTACATTCTCTGGTTGTGCAGATCCGTAGGTTCCCTTTAGCAAGGTAGTGAGTTGACTCAACTCCTCAGAGATGATATATTAATTAAATTCCACAATTAAATTCTTCCTATTAATAAAGGTTAATTGAAACATTTTAGGACATCCACAAACGCCTAGCAGCAAGTCACGGTTATCCGAGCTAAATGAAACGCAGTGAAAGAACCTATTCAAATTGGAATGATCGTGCAATTGAATCCTTCTCTTATGTCAATACTCCTTATTCACATTATTAGATCATGGAATTTGATTGTCAATATTTTAATGTGAATTATTCCTTTTATATGATTATCCTGCTAAGATTTGAAGACTTCTTCTTTCAAGTCTTATCCACTACTCTATGCAGAGATTTGACTAATTATATCTTGGAGTATTCTCTTTCCTTTACTAAGAGTAGAAATTCCTTGTTGTACATTCATTTGCTTCCATGACTTTATGAAGAATCCTGATGAGCACCTTTGAGCTATGCCTAATTCAGCATGACCGTATAGTGCCCTCAAAGATTAATAACATAGCCACAAAACATCTATGATGCCTCAGGTCTAAGGATTAGTTTGCACCATTACAATTTATGAGTTCCAGCTTGACATGTGAGTAAAGACTTCCATGTTGTAACTCATGTGTTGGATCGCATTCAGTGTACTTGTTCTTCTACAAGCACCTACACACATATCGATGTCTCTCCACACTTAATGACTTGAGACCTTGCCATTCCCTTCATATAGAGACGATACTGTGTGCACTGGTCTTTGTGGAATATTGACGCCCAATCAATATTCTTATGACCAGGAACATATTCAGGATTTAGGGATGATGAGAAGTCTTCATGTATGCAATCTCATTACATATTTTTCATATCTACTCGTGTATTCCTTAGATTATGGTTGTTCTACATATTGAAAGATAATATAGGATGATTTAATGTATAAAACAACTTTTCTTACCCATTGATAAAATAATATGTCTTTTATCAAAGATGTCCTTAACTCTAACTATTACATCATTAGTTGGCTTTGACATATTTCTAACATGTTCTTCCCCAAAGAGAATAAGGAATTACAAGGGCGCTCTCTCTTCAATGTTAGTGTTCTTCCTCAAACAGAATATCAAAGTAGATAAAAAAAATTGGCCTCCTAATTGAACAAAGTGAACAGCTATTTTGAAGGGGACATTTTGAAGGGAGGATTGAGAAGAAGGCCTCATTCTAGTACAACAGTTTTACTTACAATCGCTTTTCACGCAGCCGTTAGATTAGATCCAACGATGTTCTCATGTAATGTTCTTATATAGGTGTTCTCACTAGATAACTGCTTAAATAACATTTAAATAATAAATTATGGAGGCCCTATTGAAAGCCCACGAAATGGCAGCATGTTTCTTCTTCTTTTTTTTTTCTTTTTTTTTTTGTTTTTTAAAGCCTGGTCCAAAATGACATCGTTTTGACTAGGTTTTATTTCTTTTAAAAAAAAAATTTGCGCAGCAGCACCTAGAAACAAAAACTTCATTTAGGCATTTCGTCGAATACCTACGCTATAACTCCAAAGCTGAGCAGAAATGATGTGCAATATGCAGCACCTCATATTGATTTTCCGACAAGAAGAGGTGCACTGCCTTAATAGGTCCGCCACAACACACACAAGTAGGGTGGGCTATTTTTATTAAGGCCCTGTTTGGTACACCTCCTTGGATTGGCTTGGATTGGACTAACTTAAATAACACCCCAAGCCCATGTTTGGTGCAACCCATCTTTAAGTTAAATGAGACTATATAATCCTGGCCTACAAAAAACACTTCACTCGTTGGCACAAAATAGAGAACTCTGAAGAGGTGCCGCTAAATAATGAAGTTGCTATTGAGTCTGCCATTATCCAACGTTGCTATGCTCTCCTCTTCTCTTCGACGTTGCTCTGGCTCTCCTCTTCCACATTGCTTTGTTTTCATCTTTTGTTGTGCTCTACTCTCACTCACTCAAGGTTAGTTGTTCAACTCTCTTATTCTCTTTCCACTCTTCTTCTATGTTTGTCTATCTCCTTGGTGATATTTGATGGGTTCAATATGCTATTTCTTAGTTTATTTTTAAGTTTTGATTATGTGGTTGTTTGTAGTTAGCTTAATTTGATGAGAATTAACATTTGTATTGGTTAATTTTCATTGGATTATAATTGGGTATTTTTCTAGGGTTTTCAATTTTGAATTATTTTGATTATGGGGTTTTTGTTTGGAATGAGAAGAATAAAAAAGGGTAGAGGTCATGTGGCTAATTGCATGTTGTGTTTCCAAACAGACATTTGGTTTTTGCAAACTGTGATTGCAATTGCATGTTGTGTTTGCAATTACTTAGTGATGGTTTGGCAATTTGCATTAGGGAAGTTGAGCTTTCACATTTTGGAAATGTTCTAGGCAATTTGTGGTTTCTGTTTCATGGATTATAATTGGGTAATTTTCTAGGGTTAATTTTCATTGGATTATAATTGGGTATTTTTGAATTGTTTTGATTATGAGGTTTTCTAGGGTTAATTTTTGTTTGACTTATGTGCAGGTACTACTTGCCTATATTTCATTATAGAGATTTGTTTTTTGTTACATAGTTAAACATAAACTAAGTGGTGTCTTATTTTATTGTAGCACCACAAGAATGCAGCTGAATGGAGGAACAAATCATTCCATTATTTGATAGACTTGCTAATATTTTTGGAAAGGATCGTGCTAATGGAAAAGGAGTTGAAGTCCCTAGTGAGATGATGGAAGAGCAAGGGAATAATGAAGTTGATGCTAGTGATGAGAATGATACATCTCCCATGTCAATAAACAAGGAGGGCAACCATTCCGTGGCTAGTCAAAACAAGAGGAAAAGAGGCTCAAGTGATGAAGACAGAATTGTGACTGCATTGAAAAAATTGTTTGAAGTATCTGGAAAAAGGGTGCAAATGATGACTGATGCTTTCTTAAAAGGTAATGAAGATCGATATGATATTGCCAAAGAAGTCAAGGAAATGAGATTTTCTGCTATGGATAAAATTTAAGCATTAAAAGTCATTTTGGATAAGCCACAAACAATATCTCTGTTCAAGTCACTTGATGTTAATATCAAAAAAGCCTTAGTGGAGCAATTGCTCAATGAAAATGCTTGAAGGAGGCAACATCTGATATATTGGAAACACCACAAGTGCATCTCTTACCTTAGAAACACCACAAGTAGTTGCTATAGCTTTTGTTTTTGCTGCTTTATTAGTCTTAGTTTGGAATTGTGGATGTTTATTTATATATGTTATTTAGTGGGTTTTTGGTTGATTATTATTATTGTTAGTCTGTGCGCTTGTGGAAAGTAATATGTGAACGTGAATTTGTGATTTCAAGCCATGTGGATGACGCATATATATAAAATATCTAACTTTTGCATCTATAAATATTGTATGACTTTTGCTTTATATGATGTTGGGATGATTTGGAGCTTGTCTCACCACCATGTTTGAAAGAAGAAAAGAAGAATAAAAGGGTAGAGGTCATGTGGCTAATCGCATGTTGTGTTTGCAAACAGACATTTGGTTTTTGCAAACTGTGATTGCAATTGCATGTTGTGTTTGCAATTACTTAGTGACAATTTGACAATTTGCATTAGGGAAGTAGGTCAGTACTTAATTCAGCTTAGATCAAGCCAAGCCAATCCAAAACAGTCCCAGGATTTAGTCCAGTCCATAACAGTCTGCCGTACCAAACAGGGCCTAAAGGTGTAAGTTCATAGTTATCTAGGAACAAATGCGAAACAGCTGTTTACTGGCGCCCAATAGAAAATAAAAAATAAATATACTTGGTTATTTGGTAGAGTCAACCAAATCCATGGCGTCTTATTATACAAAGACTTTTTTTTTTTTTTTTGATAAAATTATTATACAAAGACTTTACTCCTCAGGTCTTCTTGCTCGACTGGGCCACCATGATTCTTCCGAGCGAGAGTTCAATTTTGACTCCTAGCATGGCTGAGAAGTGAGAGGTACCATGTAACCGAGATCAACAGGAAATTAAGCAGACTCTCGCTAATCTTCTGCACGACTTTCAGTTTCGAGTCCACTGAATCCATCAGGTTTTTCTTTATCCTTGTTAATTTCATTTTCTCCTTTGTTCTTATTTTTTTATTTTATTTTATTTTGGGTAAAGAGGAGAGCTAAAAGCTTTGTTCCTTCTTTGGTTCATCAATTTGTCAATTTGTTGGTGATTGTTGAAAACTGACAGTTGCTGTTGCCAGTAGCTAATGGACCGTTGAAAGTTCCATTCACCTTACTTAATATATCCCTAATTACTGAAAATTTGCATAAGCTTGTCTACAAATCCATTTTATCTTCAAATCTTTTCTTGTTTTGAAACGGGGCGTTGTTATAATATTTCCCAACTTCATTTGATTTTTTCCCTCTATGTAAATTTCCTTGTAAGAAGACCTCATTTTCAGATGTGTCGAAGTGACTTTACCACCCACCTGGGTTGTTATAGTACAATTTTGCTTACTTAATTTTCAGATGCTCTTACAATTGTTTCTGTTTCTTTTAGTACTAGTTTATTCCCTGAGGTCTTATTTAATTTTTTAAACGAAGGAAGAACAATACCATGTCAAACAGTTCTGTCTTCTTTTTTATTGTTCTTGAAAAGCCTCTCACTGCCCAGTATAATAAAAAGGAAGGGAAAATTAAGTAAAAGCCCTCAAAATTTAAAGAGTTATTTATCAGAAGAAGAAAATAAGCTAGAACGAGTCGAAAATATTTAGAAAAAAAAAATGAGGGCTTGAATTTTAGTGGGGGAAATATTTTAGGACTTACAAATAAACTGAATAAGAGTAGAGTTTATTCCTAAAAAGATTTTCTTTCTAAGGGGCTTATTGCCAAAACCCCTAAAAGGAAAGGTACCAAAAGATGGAGAAATGATACTTTATCCAAGTTTAGAAAGAAAAGTAATGAGCTAGTTTGTATGGCAAGGAGGGGTGGCAATTTCCAATACAACTTGTTACACGACTGGAAACTACACGATAAAAATTTGGGTCATTTTCGAGTCAACTTGTCATGACCCGTTTAATAAATGGGTGAGTTTTGGGTCAACCCGTCAATCCGCTAAAATACATATTTGTTTCTTTTTCATTTTCTTCATTTTTCTAATTTTTTTTAATTTTTTTTAAATTTCTCTTTCTCAATCTTCATACATATATATATATAGAGAGAGAGAATGTAATCACTATTTTATTTAAAAGATTATAAAAAAATACAATTACTTGATTAAATTATAAAAATTAAGTTTTTTAATTTGCTTTTTGATGACCTCGTGAATTTGAGATGTGGGTCTTTGTTGTTTTTTTATTTGTTTGTAGTAATTTACATGTATCTTTCCGCATCATAACTAATTCTCACATTATTGGTCTACATTTTTATCTCGCTAGTTATTAGTTGTTACCACTTAGTAGGTCAACCCGATACACGATTCGAAAACCAGACGGGAAATTAGCAAGTCAACCCGACACGACATGTTTATTAAATGGGTTGAGTTTGGTTGAGCATTCTTGACACCTATATGATCATGACATGACACGATACGACCCATTGTCAGCCCTAGGGATAAACTACATTGAAAATATTGGATCTTGAGCCTTTATATTTAGCATCGGTACAAACAATTTTATTATATTAGTCCGACGATCAAACTCGTATGTGTAGAGAGGCTCGCCTAATCCCTTAGACTATCACCTGGTTTTTTTGGTACTTGTTTATTTCATGTTTATCAATGAAATAATGCCGCTTCTCATAAATAAATAAATAAATATATATATATATATATATTGAAAATTCCTTGAGTAGTCTACTCATGTGAAAATATGAACTGTTTTGAGAATTGGGGAAGCTGAAAAATATTGCTTTAGAGTTTGTGAGTATTTTTGAGTTGATAGAACTACGTGTGGCTTGATCCCTTCCGATAAAAATAAAAAAATAAAACAATTATAGTTCTAGGCATTATTTTACGGAGTCGTCCAATTGGTTGGTGACATGTGTGCTACAACATTTGTGAAAGAATTTGGGTTCTTTCTTTGTCGGTTGGTGGAGCTGAGAAAGAATTGGTTTTCTTTCTCTTTGTTTATTCCAAGTGGGTGTTTCATGTCACTAATAATGATGACTTCCAGCCCATGGTTTGGCTTGTTTTCAAGGTGTGCCGCACCAAAGGCATGAGTGTGCATTTGTGCCTCACCAATTTGGAGTTGCCGTGAGCACAATTGCTCAGAGAGGCTAAAACACAAGTGAGAGAAATACTAGAGAGCATCACCATGATCGTGGAGATAAACTCCTCTTTGTAGGAGGTTTATTTCTTTGCATTGTTCTTAGTGTGTTCTTTCCTAGTGAGCAAGAACTTCTTGGTGTTCTTGGCTATTGTGTGTGGTTAGCTTGAGAGTGACTTGGGTGTAATTGGGATTTGGGCTGTGAGAGTAAAACTCTGTAATTCCTAGGATAGGTGAAAGGGTTAATCTCCTTTGGTTGTAATCACTTTGTAATTCCTAGGATAGGTGAAAGGGTTAATCTCCTTTGGTTGTAATCACTTTTGGGATACTAGTGGAATTTCTCGCTGTCTTCGAATTGGATATAGGCTATATACGGGCTGAACTAGTATAAATACTTACAGAGGGGGTCCTAGCCCTTTTTTTGTTTTTAACAGATTCCCACGAAGAGGGATTGTCGGCAGCATGACTCGAACCTACGCCTTGATATTTAAGATAACGATCCTTACCAACTCAACCAACCCTCGTTGACGTATATTTTTTTTAAAGTAACATACATATGTGCAAAGGACAGACTAGTGTAGTGGTTTTGAGCAATTGCTCCCACAGGAAAGGTCTTGAATTCTAGTCCTAGCATCCGTGTAGTGTGCGTGAGTTTAGTATGTTATCGCCCCTGTTATTAGAAAAGGTTAGTGCCTCCCCCCACCATGTACCCGTCCGGTTACCTGTTTAAGCTTATATAGGTATAATTGTATGATTATATGTTGTATTTATGTGATTGCAATTTACATGTGTGCTAAATTACAATTTTTAATCATTTTAGAATTTAAATAAAATAGTCTCAAGCCATATTTACCTGCAGGAAAGGGGATGATAATGATGGCAAATTCGGCCCGACCCACTCCATTACAATCCCTACGACATCTCACATGCATAGCATGCATGGATAGAAATTAGAAACTTAGCTGCAACCAGTACCAATTCATGCCAGTTTTTTGTGCCATAACAGACGTGTGAAACTATATTTGAAATTGCTCTAGTGGTTTGAAAGAAGAGGGGAGAAGCGTGCCAAAGAGAGAGAGGATATGCTATCCCCAATTCCTAACAATGTCAAGAAGATATGGGATAAGTGGAATCTCCGAAGCTTTGTCATCTTAAGCCTCTCATTGCAGACCTTTTTAATTCTCTGTGCACCCTTCAGAAAACGAATGTCGAACAAATGGATAGTTTTTCCCGTTTGGTTAGCATACTTGCTCGCTGACTGGGCTGCTAACTTTGCGATTGGACTGATCTCAAGCAGCCAAGGCGACACTGAAGGCGCCGAAGAAGATGGTGATCTTTTGGCATTTTGGGCTCCGTTTCTCTTGTTACACCTTGGTGGTCCAGACACCATCATTGCGATTGCTATTGAAGATAACGCCTTGTGGCCGAGGCACTTGCTGGGGCTCATATTCCAAGTTTTGGCGGCTGTTTATGTCTTCATTCAATCATATTCCCAGAACAAGCTACGGATCCCGACGTTCCTCCTCTTCCTCGCGGGTGTCATCAAGTATGCCGAGCGCACACGTGCTTTGTATCTTGCAAGCTTGAATGGCATCAAGGAAAGCATGTTTAAATCGAAAAAACCTGACCCTGGACCCAATTACGAAGAGTTCATGGACGAATACTCCTCAAGAAAAGATGCCCAACTTCCCATCAAAACAAAAATGGCAGAACACCGTAACGAGCCCAACAGAGTAACTGACTTGTTGAAAGAAGACGAGCTGGACAAGGATACTGAATTGGTGAGGAAGGCTTTTTCCTACTTCGCAATCTCTAAGGGTCTTATTATAGGTGTCCCTTTTAGGTTTCATGAGCGCAACGAGAGCCGTTTGTATTTCCTTCAGAAAACCCCAGAAGAAGCTTTTAAATTAATTGCGATGGAGCTCAACTTTATATTTGAAGCTCTCTACACCAAGGTGGTTGTGGTACATCACAATTTAGGATACTGTTCTCGGGCTATATCCTTCACTGCGGTTTGCATAGCCCTTGTTTTCTTCAATAAATTAGAGAAACATAGGTTCCGTACTTTTGATGTTGATGTTACCTATACCTTGCTCTATGGTGCCATAGGTTTAGATTCAGTATCTCTTTTCAAGCTTATATTCTCCGATTGGATGGTCGCTAGACTGGCTACTCTAAAGATGTCTCAAAATTCTTGCCTTGTCAATATTATCAGGAAGTACCTCAACTTGAAGAGATCAACATGGTCTACAAAACCAACAAATATTTTGGAGTCGACCAGACAAATTCTATTTCGAAGATGGTCCGAGTCTGTCTCAGTATTCAACTTGATAGATTATTCGCTCAAGGAATGTCCGAAAAAAACCCCTACATTTTGTCACAAGTGCGGTGTTAAAGTCATTGAATTCTTTGGCCTCAAGGATTTTATAGATACGGTGATATATATATCCAGCAAGCCACTCACTGAGGAGTTATGGACATTCATTTTCCAAGAGCTGAGAAGTAAATCACAGGGCGCAGAGGATCCACAAATTGGCAAGGAAATATGTTCGGCCAGAGGTGAATTGGTTCTCCGAAAGTATGACTGCAGTGACTTACTACGATCTTATGTTGTTGATTTTAATTATGATAAGAGCCTTCTATTGTGGCACGTTGCTACTGAGTTATGCTATAACGATGACAAGGGCACTGATGTTTATCCTCATCCTGGTGAAGAAAGTAAGACCCTGTCAGATTATATGTTATATCTCTTGGTTATGCAGCCTACTTTCATGTCTTCTCTAGCAAGAATTGGGCAAAGGGAATTTCAGGATACATGTGCGGAAGCCAAAAGACTCTTCAGCAAATGGAATTCACCTCGAGTGGAAGACGCCTGTGAAAGAATCCTTAAGGTAAATACGGACCTTAAACCTGTGGCTGTCAAGGGGGATTTAAGTAAGTCCGTAGTGTTTGATGCATGTATTCTGGCCAAAGAGCTGAAGAAATTGAAAGAAAATAAATGGAATATAATCAGTGAAGTGTGGGTGGAAATGCTATCATATGCTGCAAGTCATTGCAGAGCCAACAGCCATACCGAATTGCTGAGTAAAGGTGGGGAGCTTGTCACTTTTGTTTGGTTACTGATGGCACATCTTGGCATAGCGGAGCAGTTCGAAGTAAAAGAGGACCTATCAAAGCTAATATTGATGGTGGGAAAGTAAACGGATGTGTTGAATAAATGTAGAAATTAATCGTATTGAACGATTTTTTATTTTATTTTTCTTTCTTTTTGGTCAATGGCTGTTAATTTGTACTGAAAACTAGCATGAATCTTTCTTCTTGAACTCTAGCGTATGGGGTTTGTCATTGGGCTGGGTCGGGGCGCAATTTTTGGTTTTGGGTTAAGTTTTATGGTTTTTTAATTTTCGAGCCTGACAGAGGTTTCAAAGGGCTTGGGGCCCACCCATCGTTCAAGGCCTAGATGGGCCTAACAGGCCGAGCTTTTTAATATTTTTTTCTAAGTCTTTTAAATCTTTTTGTTATCCATTTTTTGTCAAAAGTGATGGATAAAGAGATTCTCTTAAACAATAATATAGATTGCTATATAACTTAAGAAAACAAAAATGTAATAGTCAAACTCTTTTACTAAACCTAGACCAATAGCCAATATATTTAAAAAATATTATGCCTAGAAATGAATATTATGAAAATGTGTTACTTCTATCTAAAACTAGGATTGACACCATGAAAATTAAAGCAATTTGTGCCATTAGAATTAATAAAAACTAAAATAAACTTTCAAATTCTTTATTGAACCATTAAATTTGAACTTGACAAAAAAGGGGAACTAAAAGATATAGTGTTGTGAAACCCTATATATTTTTAATATATATATATATATATATATATATTATATTTTGGGAAATTAAATATTTTGTTACATATTTAGTTCATAACATAGATAGTTAAATCTATATTGTTTTATGTACTGTTTTAATAAATATTTATATCTTATTTTATTACATATATTATTCTACTATATATACCTTGTTCTATTATATACATGTATATGTTTTAAAATAGCTCTTGTTATTACGTGTCAAAGTAGAAACCTATTAAGTAGTAAGGCTAGCCAACTCACCAAGAAGATAAGAATAGGATTAGAGGAATTGGAAGAGATAAAGACATTCTTCCTTATCTGTTTTACATATTACTTGGTTAGGAAGTATAAATCAACCGCCATCAACCCATCCAATAGGAAGTGTTTTATTGCCGACTTTATTCTAGTATAAATAGGAAGCTTACAAGTTATTTACTACTACTTCCAAAGATAACAAACTTGCAACGAGAGAGAGAGAGAGAGAGAGAGAGAGAGAGAGAGAGAGAGAGAGAGAGAGAGAGAGAGAGAGAGAGAGAGAGAGAGAGTGGTAATGAAACTCTTGGAGTTTAGTTTGAGTGGTAATATATGAAGATAGGTAGATGGGTTGTCTTGCCAATTTATTTAAAGGGTTCTCATTAGCGAGGTGAGTGGTTTATGTAATGTGTTCTAAAAGTTCTTATTTTGTGATAAAATATGAAAACCATGAATTATTGTGGATTTATTCTATTTACAAATATCTCTCTATTTCAAGTCAAGCATGTCTAATTTGGTGCAATCTTTCATACTATATATATTGATTGGAATATTTATGAAATATGTATTATTCATGGAACATGAGAACTTCAATGTTGGGGTATCCGAGGGATAGATGTACCACACGGGGACATAGGACAATGAAGCCAATAGGGATCACGTGGTTGGTTACATGCTATGAATGATAACCAAGATATGAAGGGATGATGTGATATGATCTGAATTGGTGTATCTTTTCATGATATTTTCTAGAGTGCGTAAAACGACATTGCTTGACTGGCATATTACATAATCTACTCATTGAGCGGTGGTTTCTCATCCCTCACCCTGTTTAATTTTTTTTCCAGATGAATTAGTGGGCAAGACAAGGACTAAACCAGTTGATGCTGAATTAGATGAGAGTGATAGAGCTTTATTTATTAATTGTAAAGTTGTAAAATTTTGGAAGCTATTTTTATAAGAGAAGTTTATTTTAAACCCCGTTTCGGCTTTCTTTTTTATTTTATTTTACTTTTTATTTTCTCACGCACCGGGCGCGGGAGATTAAGTATAAAATGAGTTCATCAATTAAATCTTTAAAAAAAAAAAAAGCATAGGTGGGCGAGCCTTGGGCGGGTTTAGTCAGGTCATGCCAAGAGTTTCAAGTCCTAAACCCAAGCCCTATCCAACCTTAGAGTGGATTGAGCGGGCCTAACCATCAGGCCAGGCCGAACTTGGCCCATCAGGCCTCGAGCTACCCATTTTATCCCATAGGCCACTGCCAAATTATGATCCCTACCAGCATACTTGTATTAGAGATAAGTACAGTCAAATGGTACAAATAGTTGGTTTGAAAATTTTGTTTGGGCTCCCTTATTGTTTAAAGGGAGCTTCATTAATATATCCAAAATAGGGGCTGAAATTATTATTTAAAAAAAAAAAAAAAACCCACATGGAATGCACTTTAGAAACACACCCAAAACTCATTTACTGCATAAGAAATTGGTGTTTAAGTTCCTATAAATTACGTGATTGCCATTGATCAACTTAAAAGGAAGCCCAACACAAAAAACTTAAATAAAACCCAAAACAACCAGCCCAATTTTATAAAAAAAAAACCCAAACAATTCATTACAAACAAAACTTCTTGAACATCGTTGCTTCATTAACGTGTCATGTTGATTAATGACTATAATGTTCCACACCTTTACTGTCATGTTAATTAATGGCTGTAATGTTGCAGTCTAGGGTAATAACACTGCTAGTTTACTGTCATGTTGATTAATGGCTTTAATGTTCCAGTCTAGGGTAATAACACTGCTAGTTTCCTATGACATCCTATTTCTAATGCATGTAATGTTCCAGTCTAGGGTAATAACATTGCTAGTTTACTGTCATGTTGATTAATGGCTGTAATGTTCCAGTTTAGGGTAATAACACTGCTAGTTTCCTATGACATCCTATTTCTAATGCATGTCTACCCCCTGTAATGTTCCAGTCTAGGGTAATAACAATACTAGTTTCCTATGATATCCTATTTCTAATGCATGTCTACCCCTGTAATGTTCCAGTCTATGGTAATAACACTGCTAGTTTCCTATGACATCTTATTTCTAATGCATATCTACCCCTGTAATGTTCCAGTCTAGGGTAATAACACTGCTAGTTTACTGTCATGTTGATTAATGCTTGTCATGTTGCTATTTCTAATACATGTCCACCAAAGAAAAGATGAAGAAAGAACAAACTAGACCAACTCAAAACAAGCCGAGCCCAGATTGTTAATATTATTATGTCATATAAGTACATTGTTAATACTCTGTCATAGAAGTACATCGTTAAACAAAAATGAGATCCATAACTGAAACAGTAAAAAAAGATAAATCGATCATCAAAGTTTAAAATACATTTCGAAAATCAACTAAAATCCAAAGAGAAACAAATAATTGAAGCAAAAGATAAAAAATCTCAAGTCCAAACCAAACGACGACGATGATGATGATGACGACAACGACGATGACGAAGTGGCGAAAGAGGAGTAGAGCTTGAAGATGGGGAGTAGAGCTAAGAGCATCTGATCGAGGTTCGTTCGAGGTCTTGAACAATCCGGAAAAAAAATATATCAATAGAAGCACGATTTTAGAACAAGAAATCGAAGGTGAAATATTGAAAATTGTAGATTAAAGATGAAGAATATAATTGGACATAAGACTGAGCTTCAATGGAAGCTCCTCTTGCTCGAACACCAGAGAAAGCACCAACGAGAAAGGAAAAAAAAAATCTCATTTGGGTTTTTGGCAGATCTGGGCATATTTGATTTTTCTCTCTCAAATTCATAGTACAAGGGCAATATAGGTATTTAACACACACAAATAAACTAAAAACAGCTATTAAATTGAAAAAATTTACAGCTGTCGATTTTTGGGTTTTTTTTTTGGGGTGCGTTTATAGTTTTTAAATGGTATAGGGTTTCTTTATAAGGCTATGTCTAAGATTGGGTATATAACTAAATTTCTATTGTTTAAATTATATAGAATAAAGATATTTTGTTCCACAAACTTCACTCACATAGAGTCCTTAATAAGGGCTAAGAAAATTATGTTTGTCATGAGGGCTATAATAAGAAAATATATATTATATGAGAATTGTTATTGTCCATTTGAAAAAGCCATCCTAAAGCCAACATAGTCTAGCTTAGTGGAAAAGAGCCTTGATTTGCGGACTAGTGGTATGAGGTTTGAACTCACACTTTGGTAGTGTGTGTATGAGAAACCCTCTCCCATATAGTTTAGACTATCGCTTGTACTAGAAAGAGTCATTCTGAATTATAAGGGACAAGTGCACCATTACTTTTTTGAGAATTTTGGCTTAAACTCAATAGGGAGTTTACTATTGTGATATATAATAACCAAATTTCACCTAATCTATATGGGCATGTTTGGTGGGCTGGACTGGACATGACTTTTTCAATTAAAATGAATTACAATCTTGTCCGTCGTTTGGTGAGCTTAAATGCACAACGGGACTGGTTTGGACTCATATTTTCTATGGGATAACAGTCCAGCAAACCCTAGTATTGAAAACCTAAGGGGAACCACGGGTTTAGAACGACATCGCCCCCTTTCTCCTTTCTCCTTCGATCGACCACAGCCTCCGCTTCCTCTCTCCTTCGTTCTTCTACGCCCCTGCTGTTTGTGCAAATAATATCGTGGGAGAATATTCGCTTCTAGATCCTTCAACCTTCGATCTTCCTTCTCTCTCTTCCTTGATTCCTGTAAAAAAGACTGGAGTAAATATACCACACCCAGGGGGTGTTGGCTAAAGTCCCTCTGATGCCTAAGTTAGTTCGAGTGTTTGTAGGAAAACAATAGCTAAGCAAAGGGTACGGAGTTGTATGTATGGTGTGAACCGGGCGGCTGGAGCCGTGTGTGGTGGCCGGAGCCGTGTGAAGAAAATATGGAGAGTGGAGAGTGGAGAGGGAGACAACTTCGGGTATTTTTCTCGGGTATTAGGAGTAGGTTTAGATGTACCTTGAATGATGAATGAAGTCATCTATTTATAGGAGCCTCGGGGCTAGGGTTTCGTAGAGATTGAGTCGGACTTGATTACATCCTTTTTTATGATAATATCTGAATTAATGATATTATCTCATTAATTATAAGATAATATCCTATAATTAAGATATTATCCCCTTATTAGGATGATATCCAAATTAATGATATTATCTTATTAAATAAAGATAATATCTTATAATTAAGATATTATCCCTATTAATTAATTAACCAAATAAATTGGTTTAATTAATTAATTTAAGGGATAATCTTCTTTTCCACGTGGCGTGCTGTGATTGGAGACGAAAATATTTGCTCCCACACCTGCCTCCGCCTCTGCTCTTTCGATTGTCTATGCCTCTTCCTCCTCCTCCTTGACTCTTCTCCTCGGCTATCAGCTATTTCATACCCCAAAGTGTTGTATCCTAAGCAAGCAGTGAAAGGACTATCTGGTAATCTAATGACTTGGATATGCTGTATATTTTCTCTTCAAAATTCCAAATTTAGTAGGATTGGCATACACTATCATGGCCTGATATATTTTCAGAGTGTTTTAATTATTGGCTATTAGGGTATGGTTTGAAACTTTGACTAATGGGGTGGGGGAGCTTGGACTTGGAGTTTTCTTGTTTTTGTGAAATGGGTTTTGGAGGATTAGGGCTTTTAGGGGAGTGTGCAGAAGGGTTATGATGATGATTGGGGTGGGGGTGGGTGGTTAATTCTTTTATTTGTTGGAAGAAGAATGAGATATTGTGGATGGTTAATTGAAGATTATGAACATCAGTTTCAAGTGCTGGTCCTTATTACTATCAGTTTAAAATATTTTTTCAAGTCTTGTGAGTGAGTTGGGTTCAAAAGAAATTATTGTTGGTTTTATATTTTGATTTTTTTTGCAACTTTCTTCATAGAATTTAATTTTTAATAGTAATGTATGCGTTCTTCATGAATGGTTTTGCTCTGTTCAGGTGCGTCTATCAACATGGTTTGTGCTTGAAACATAATGCAAATTTTGTTAGTAAATTCTCTGTTTTATGCTGTGCAATTGTGAACTGGAATAAATTTTGTTTTGCTGGGTTTTGAGACTTGTGATGTTATTCATCAGTATTCATGCCTGGTTTCTTCATTGCAATATTTTTGTTGATTGTGAGCTTTTACCTCTAGTGCTTTTTGCTGATATTGATTGTGAAGGTGGACTGGTTGTGCTTTATGATGTTTGAACTTCGTTTCTGTTTCTTCTCTTTCATGCCAATAGGTCATAGGAAACTCCGCTCTCAAACATAGGCAATGAACAATTGAGTTGACATGCTGCTGGGAGAATTGTTTGCAATGCAGAGAAGACTTGTCTCTGACTTTTGTGATGATGAACTAGGTGAGATTCTTTGAGAGTGATGTGTCATATTTGAATATTTGAATATCAGATTTTAGTTTTGTTTTCAAGTTTTGAACTTTGCTCTGTTTCAGCATCCTATAGACCTGTGTTAACTTATATCTACATGTGATATGGATATAAACTTCTGCTTTCAAATTAATTTGACTTGTGTTATATCTTGTTTCGTACCTTGGTTTTGAAAATTTCTTTGTAAAGACTAGAAAGAGTAGTGTGTTTTAGTCATGAATGATGTATGGACAAATTGGAATGTTTTGAATATGATACAAGCTGGTGTTGCAGAGCATGATATATCCAATATGATGATGTATGGGTGCGTGTGATATAACCCATATTAACTCAGTTAAGGAAAGAGGGAAAAAGGCCATGGCATTGAAATGAGTATTGCTAGTATTCTGTACATCCTACGTATTTATTAAGACGTGGGTTTTTGAATTGATCCGATTCATGAAGATCAAGAATTAGATTGATTGGCGGAGTAGGTGATTCCATATCTAGTATTTCTCTCTCCTATTTCAAGCGAGTAATTATGCCATTAAGTGGTCTTGAGAATTGACATTAAATTTTCATATAATCTGATAATCATGATCAGTTTTTGTTTGAGTATAAAAAAGAATGTTTTTTTTTTTTCTCTCTGTTCTCATCATTGGTATTAGGACTTTCAATGCCATGGCCAACAATGCTTTGTATTAATCCTGCTGATTATGCTTATCTTGCATGTTGTAGCAAGCAATTTTGACACAAGGGTTGAGTTGAAATTGAAATAAGAAAGGGATGAAACATTTGCAGCATTTATGTTAGGATAAAAAATTGCAACTTGCTATTGAACCAAAAGGGAGCTGCTGAAAGTGGGTCTAAGCAGCAGCAACAACAACCCAACAAGTATGTGGTGCTTCTCTGTCACCATAATTCTATGTCCTGCAATGACTCTGGCCAGATTTTTGCTGAGCTTTTCATGATACAAAGTGGGCACAATTAACTTTGCTTAGAAATAATTGTTTCAGTCATTTCAGTGAACGTTTGCTTGCCAATATTGTTAATATGCGTGGTTATTACTTTATGTAGATGTCTAAGGGTAAGGCTAATAGATATGTATGGCAAGCCAATGAAGAGGAAGCATTGTTAAATATCCTTGATGAATTAGTTGCGAGTGGTCAACGTTGTGACGCCGGCAAATTCAAAGCGGGAACGATGAAATTGGTAGAAACTAAACTCAAATTGTTGATCCCACATACACCTATAAGAGTTAAACCCCATTTGGATGCTAAATTGAAGAGATTGAAGAAAGATTATAGTATTGTTGTTGACATGTTAAACCAAAGTGGTTTTGCTTGGAATGATGAGCAGAAATGTGAAGAGGTTGATAGTGATGAGGTGTGGAATGCTTATGCAGAGATTGGGAATTCATCATTCTATTTCTTTCTTTTTTTTAATTTAGTTTATGTTTTGGTTGGATTAACAAATTTTAGTTTTATTTTATTGCAGCACCATAGTGATGCTGTTGGGTGGAGAGATAAATCTTTTGCAAAGTTTGATAGGCTTCGAAAAGTATTTGGCAAGGACCATGCAACCAGAAATTCTGCTTTAGCTCCTACTGAGATGGTTCTAGATGATGATGATGATGAAGCATCTGAGAGTAACATTCCTGATGTACAGTTGAATGTGAGCTATCATACTGACCAAACTCAAGCTCAATCCAAATCATCATCATCAAGAAACAAAAGGGTGAGACAAGGAAATAAAATGGTTGATGGTTTGGGAAGAATTGCCAATGCATTTGAGAGTATGATGGAGAACTCTGATGCCAAAGTGCAAAGGTTGGTTGAGAGCTTAAAAGAGCAAAATGCATATGTTGATCTTAAATTTGTTGGATATGAGTTAAAAAAGATGGAATTTTCTATCTCAGTTAGAATCTCTTTACTGACTTTATTTACTGATTCAACAAAAGTGTGTGTGCTCAAGACATTAGATGAGGGTGATGATAGGTACGAGTATGTGATGACACTGCTTAGAGATTATAGATCTCGTGGTTGAAACGTAGTTTTGAGTTTTTACTTTGTTATATTTTGAACTTCTTGTATTTTGATGGGCAAAAGCCAAATAGGTATTTTAATTGCTTTGTTATAAGCTCAATTAATGAAATATATCATGCAATTTTACAATAATACTATTAAAATAACTCAAAATTACACACAATGCCATTAATTCATATTTTGACAAATTCATTAAAAGTCAATCTTGGATGCCACCTGTTTGATGACTATTTCCGGCTAGCTAGCCACTTCCTGGTGGCCAGCCACTTTTTCAGTGACAAATTCCAGCCGGCCACCGTCTCCGGTGAGCCAACAATGTATGTGGTAGTGCCTCTTTGAACTTTAAATAAATTTAATAATAACTTAGGCCATTAAGGAGAATTGAACCTTTAACCTCAAAGGAAGACTCATCAACCGTCAAACCAACCTCCTTTTTGGGGAGTTTGATAATATTTATATTAAAAGTAGAAAGTTAATTTTTTATTTTTAATATTAATTTAACACCGATTCGTGCATGATTCATACCAAAGCACTCATGATTTCAAATTCTACACTCAAACTACTACAAAAAATGCAAAAGACGACGGGAATTCACCGTCGTGAATTTGGTTTTCAAACCGTCGTCAAATCGAGCGACGTCTTTTCCAAAGTAAAACCACGACGCGAAATCACCGTCGTAGGTATTACAAACCACGTCATTAACAAAAAACAACCGACGTCTGTATACTGAAAAATGAACCAAAAAATTGTCCGGGAGAAGCATAGACGACATATTTTATACAACATACGTCGTGTAAAATTATACAATACGTCTTTAAATAAATAAAATATGACGTTATAAAATTATACAACGTCTAATATATTTTTATAACCGTCGTGCAATTGTATTACCACTTCGTTTTTTCCATTAATATTGACGTGGAAATAGCGGTTAGTGTAAATCACCGTCGTTGTTGTACCAAACAACGTCATTTACAAAGAAAAACCGACGTCTGTACACTAAAAATGAACCAAAAATTGTCCTGGGAGTAGAATAGACGACCTATTGTAAACAACAGCCGTCGTGTAAAATAATACAATACGTCCTTAAATAAATACAATATGACGTTATTAAATTATACGACGTCCAATATATTTATATAACCGTCGTGCAATTGTATTGCCACTTCGTTTTTTCCATTAATATTGACGTGGAAATAGCGGTTAGGGTTAATCACCGTCGTTGTTATACCAAACAACGTCATTTACAAAGAAAACCCGACGTCTGTACACTAAAAATGAACCAAAAATTGTCCTGGGAGTAGAATAGACGACCTATTGTAAACAACAACCGTCGTGTAAAATAATACAATACGTCCTTAAATAAATAAAATATGACGTTATTAAATTATACGACGTCCAATATATTTATATAACCGTCGTGCAATTGTATTGCCACTTCGTTTTTTCCATTAATATTGACGTGGAAATAGCGGTTAGGGTAAATCACCGTCGTTGTTGTAATAAACAACGTCATTTACAAAGAAAAACCGACGTCTGTACACTAAAAATGAACCAAAAATTGTCCTGGGAGTAGAATAGACGACCTATTTTATACAACAATCGTCGTGTAAAATAATACAATACGTCTTTAAATAAATAAAATATGACGTTATTAAATCATACGACGTCCAATATATTTATACAACCGTCGTGCAATAGTATTGCCACTTCGTTTCTTCCATTAATATTGACGTGGAAATAGCGGTTAGGGGCAAATCACCGTCGTTGTTGTACCAAACAACGTCCTTTACAAACACAGACGACCTATTTTATACAAACACAGTCGTGTGTATATATATACTACGTCTTTAAATTAATAAAATATGACGTTATTAATGTATACTACGTCGTATATATTTATATAACCGACGTGGAAAATATGATAGGCTCATGACTTACGACATATTTATTTCTATTATCGACGTAGTATGTGATATACAACGTCGTGATAATGTAAAAGACAGCTGTGTTTCTCTATTTATACGTCGTCTTTAGTAAAATAATAGTCGTCTAATCCATCCAAGACGTCGTCTTTTGTAACGTTCAGGTTCGATATCTATCCTTTTAGACGTCGGTATTATTGTACTGAAGTCATGTTATTTGTAATTACATGTCGGCTCTTTATCCTTCTCCGACGTGATATCGTTAATAACTGTTTCACAATAACGTCGACTTTTTTCACTTTTAGTTCGCTTTTAGACGTCGGTAAATTCAATGCCGTCGTTGAATGATCCAAAACGTCGTTTTTTATTGAGAATTTTATGACAACAGACGTCTGTTTTTCACAGTTTTATAAGGACCGTCGTTTTATAATACTGAACCAGTATTTTATGTACTGATTGTTTTGTGTCCAAAACCTGCATAATGAAAGTGAAGAAAACACATTACAATTTATTACAAAATTAATGTCATACAGTAGTGCTGTTTAGGGCATAAATAATTTCATAAATTACAAGAGCATCATTCAATCCATATATCTTCACACCCATCTCGAATATTTTGACTCCCAAACTCACCCACTAGTTCATCAAATGTGTCAACATTTGGCATCCCTCTAGTAAATGGCTCACACTCAATTCTCACATCACCTAAGACATCATCACCAATAACATCATCATTATATTCTCTATTAGGTGCTGATAACACTACCGACCAACCATGATGCATCGGGTCGTCAACAAAAAATACTTGTTTGACTTGAGAAGCCAAAACAAATTGGTCATTCCTATGTCCAATTTTACTCAAATCTACAAGGGTAAATCCAAGTTCGTCGACTACAAGGCCGGAAGTACTATCTATCCAATCACACCTAAAGACTGGGATTGTAAACTTTTGGTAGTCAAGGTCCCAAATTTCTTGAATGACACCATAAAAACCCATATTTGAGAGAATTGGGTTTTTATCCTTGGCACTAGCAACTTGCATGGTATGTGCAAGTAAATAAACTCCACTATTTTGAACTGTCCGCACATCATCTTGTGCCTTGATGTTAAATTTAACACCTTTAATAAGATAGCTCCTATATAACGGCACTGCCATGTTTGGACCAGCTGCTAGCCACCTTAAATTTTCTGATATCCCATGATTGCCTCCCTCATCAAGTTCACTTTGAACCTGCAAATTAATCATATCTTAATTCAATCTAACATAGAAAGAAGAAAATTAAAAGTCCAATATGTTATTGAATAACATATACCTTGAAGTGTAGCCATTGAATAAAAGTGCTATTGTGCTTATCTTGCAGCCACTTTGTTCTCTTTCTAAATTTTGGATAAGCGGCCTTGATGTGGATCATATGTTCCCTACATGACACGAAAAATTCAAGCATTACGATCCCAAACATATAAGATAAACATAAGGAATAATTTAAAATGGAAACTTAAGGAATAAAACTCATACTCGATATAAGGTAGAACTTCCTCCGTATTCTCCAAGACATATAGATGTGCTTGGTTCAACAGGTCCCGATCAACTAAGCTCACTGTGCAACCTGATAATGGCTTTGAAACTCCTATCTTCTGACTTGATGGCACTCCAATTGTACTAATATCAGATAAATGTTCAGTGCAAAATTCTACAGCTTCTTCAGCTATATAACGCTCCGCAATGCAACCTTCGGGATGAGTACGGTTCTGAACATACCCCTTTAGAACTTTCATATATCTTTCGAACGGATACATCCATCTACAATAAACTGGCCCACATAGACGAACTTCTCTGACAAGATGTACTACTAGATGAACCATGATATCGAAGAATGAAGGTGGAAAGTATTTTTCAAGCAAACACAAAGTAACTACTACATCTTCTTCCAACTTATCTAGCTTGGAAACATAAACCGTCTTTGCACATATAGCATTGAAGAAGAAGCACAAACGAGTTATTGCATACCTTGCAGGCTTCTCCAAAACAGAACGAATTGCCACAGGGAGCAATTGTTGCATTAAGGTATGACAATCATGTGATTTAAGGCCAAGAAGTCTTGAATCTTGTAAAGATACAAGATTTTTTATATTTGAAGAATAACCTTCAGGGACCTTCATACCATAGAAAGAATTGCAAACCGCTCTCTTCTCTGCTCTTGACAAATTCCAAGGCCCTGGAGGCAAACGAGTACTTCTTTCTCCATACTCGGGTTGCAAATCAGTTTTGACCCCCATGTTCAATAAATCTAACCGAGCAGCAATCCCATCTTTATTTTTTCCAGGGATCTCCAGCAATGTACCAATGATACTATCACAAACATTCTTCTCAATGTGCATAACATCGAGGACATGCCTCACTGGAAGGTATTTCCAATACTCAAGATCAAAGAATTTTGACTTCTTCTTCCAACAAACTCTGTCACCATCATTTTCACCTCCACCTCCCCCTTTTTTCGATCCCCATATGTAATTAATATCTTCAACCATTTGCAGCACTTCTTCTCCCGTTAATGGCTCCAGAGCCGTGCCATATTCAGGTTTCCCATTAAAAGCTGCACGTTGCCTCCTATATGGATGATTAATTGGTAACCATTTTCTATGCCCAATGTAACAAATTTTGTGGCCATTTTTCAACCTGTGACTAGGTGTATCATCGCCGCATATTGGACAAGCTTTATATCCTTTAACAACACAACCAGATAAGTTTCCATAGGCGGGAAAATCATTAATGGTCCACAGTAATGCAGCTCTGAGTGTAAAATATTCTCCTATGTGTGCATCATACACTCCTCTAATCCCATCCCACAAAGATTTTAAATCATCAATCAAAGGCTCCAAGTAGACGTCTATATCATTTCCGGGTTGTTTAGGACCGGAAATCAATAAAGTCAACTTCATGAACTTTCGTTTCATGCACAGCCATGGTGGGAGATTATATGTAACTAAGATAACTGGCCAGCAACTATATCTGCTACTTAGAGAACTGTGGGGATTGAATCCATCAGATGAAAGAGCCAATCTCAAGTTTCTCGGCTCATTACCAAACTCGGGCCATTTATCATCAAGAAGTTTCCAAGACGGGGAATCCGCCGGATGAGACATCTGACCATCAATTGATTTTCTAGCAGCATGCCAAGTCAAATTCTTAGCTGTCTCATGTGATTGAAACATCCTTTTAAACCTTGGAATTGGAGGAAAATACCACAACACCTTCGCTGCCACACCCTCTTTCAAGAATCCATCTTTGGTTTCCTTCCACCTTGAGATACCACAAGTAGGACAATTAGTTGAATCTTCATACTCCTTCCTATACAAGATGCAATCATTGGGGCATGCGTGGATTTTCTCATAACTCAGCCCCAATGCACACAGAGTCTTTTTTGCCTCATACATAGAGGCCGGTATTGTATTTCCTTCTGGAAGCAACTCGCCCTGAAGTATCAATAATTCTGTAAAACATACATCACTCATCCCATGTTTTGCCTTCAAATTATACAACTTCACTAATGCCGATAACTTGGTGTACTTTCTACAACCAGGGTACAATGGTTGATCTCCATCCCCAATCACATTAGCAAACTCATAAGGATCCGATCCAAAATCACCAAAATCATTATCATCCATCTCTATTTCTTCAGACACAAAACTGTACCTACTATGGTCATCATCTTCTTCAACATTTCTACTAGCATTACTAGTTGCAATTGGTTCCCAAGGTTCTCCATGAAATGTCCAATTCTTATAGCTTTGGTCAACTCCATTAAAGTATAAGTGATCCCTTATAATTCCAACCCCAAACAATTTCAAATTCGCACATTTAACACATGGACAACGGATATGCGTTGTAGTTAGAAGATTTTCCACAGAAAATTGCAAAAATGCTTCCACCCCTAACTCATATGCCTTCGATCTTCTATCCGAGTGCATCCATGACTTATCCATCTTGGACACTATATCCTATTATCTATAATAAGGTGAAAAGACAAGCAATGACTATCACTATAGCAGATTATATAAGGTTTTAATAGCAAATAATATAGTATACAGACGACGGTTTTTAAACAACAACAGACGTATTACACATTTATATACGACGGGTTTTAAAAAAACGTCGTCTAATGCTAGACAGAAACAGACGCCAGCGAACTTGAACCACGACGGTAGTTAAAACAAGCGTCGTGGTATATTTTTATAGACGACGGTTTGTTAAAAAAACCGTCGTCGTATGCATAAAAAGGATTTCGAAATCCCAGTTTATTTTCAAGAACCTAGAATATATTCAGAACACAACATATACATTAATTTTTATGTAGGGTATTAAGAACACAACATATACATTAATACTAAGCACGAAACCAACATATACTACGCATGAAAACATTAAATCCATTCCCGATTCATAATAACAGAGAGTATTAAAAGATCCGACAAGATTAAACCCTAAACCCGATTCATGAAAACATTAAACATTAAATCCATTAACCCATACCGTCGACAACATTAAAAAATCACAAAACCCTTTACCACAAAACTGAATATCATTCAATGAATTTACAAGCATGAGATTAGGGTTTGCACTTACAGGTAGGCAGAGCTCACAGCTTATGGCCAACTTGGATTCGACGGAGTTGTAAACTTGGCCAACTTGGATTCGACGGAGAGACTAACTTTGAAGTGAGAGAGCGGAGCGAAATGTTTTAGGACACAGACTATGGTCAACTTGTATAAGAGTTAGAGCGAAATCTGAAAATTTTAGGTCGAGCTGAAATTTTTAGAAAGCGCGCTTTTTAAAAAACATCGACGGAAACAAAAACATAATCGTCGTTAAAGGTTCACCCTAAACATGACGCTTATTTTAAAAATAACGTCGTTGTAAATATACTTACGACACAAAACCAAACTACCGTTGTTAAAAGTTCAACATAAAGAAATATGCCCTAAA
The DNA here is from genome assembly GCA_020521455.1 of Prunus kanzakura. Taxonomy (NCBI): domain Eukaryota; kingdom Viridiplantae; phylum Streptophyta; class Magnoliopsida; order Rosales; family Rosaceae; genus Prunus; species Prunus kanzakura. The sequence goes on from BPUM01000374.1 coordinate 64,296, forward strand.
CCCTAATAAATAAAACCTAAATTATATATATTGTTTTTACAAATAATTTTTCAAAAGGGATTAGGGTTTTATGGCCTAAAATATCTCGTCCATAAAACCCTAAACCCTAAACCCTAATCCCTTTTCTAAATTTATATAAACCCTAAACCCTAAACCCTAAACCATTAAAGTATAAGTGAGTTGTGACTCATGATAACATTTTAATTTTTGGTGGTAATTTTAAATTTGTATAACTCAAACTTAATTTTTTAAAGCTTAAGGGGGAAGAAAATATTGCAATGACTTCATAGGAGTTGATGTTGCATTTTTTGGATTTATTTTAAATTTATTATGAATATTTCGAATTAAATAGAATAAAATATTATTAATAAAACCCACAAACCACGTCGTCGTTAATAAATTAACGACGTTTTAACTAATATAAACGACTTAAATTTAACAACAAACGTCGTTTAGAGTTCAAACCATGGCCATTTTTACAACTAAAACGACGTACAAACAATTTTCCACGACCTAATATCTTAACATCTCGCCGTCTAATGTCAATCAAACAACGTCGTCTATATAATTAATAGCGTCGTTTGAACAACCATTTACGTCGCGTTTTTAAAAAATATGACGTTGTTATTTGTGTACAACGTCATTTTAAACAAACCACGGTTTAGAAATGCGCTCTTCGTAAATCATCGACGGAAAACAAAAAAACCGTCGTTAAATATGACATCCATACCCTAAACCCTAAACCCTAAACCCTAAACCCTAAACCATAAAATATAAACCCTAAATTATATATATATATATATATATGTTTAAATAATTGTAGAAAAGGATTTATGGTTTTAGGGCCTAATATATATTAACCATAAACCCTAAACCCCAAAAATAAACCTTTATCCCCCTAAACCCTAAACCCTAAACCATTAAAGTATAAGTGATGTTGTGACTCATGAAAACATTTTTCTTTTTGGTGGTAATTTTAAATTTGTATAACTCAAACTTAATTTTTTAAAGCTTAAGGGGGAAGAAAATATCACAATGACTTCATAGGAGTTGACGTTGCATTTTTTGGATTTATTTTAAATTTATTATGAATATTTGAGTTAAATGGAATAAAATATTATTAATAAAACCCACAAACCACGTCGGCGTTAATAAATTAACGACGTTTTAAATTATTATAAACGACTTAATTTTAAAACAAAACGTCGTTTAAATTATAAACCATGGCCATTTTTACACATAAAACGACGTACAAACCATTTTCCACGACCAAAACTCTTACTTCTCGCAGTCTAATATGAAGAAAACAACGTCGTCTATAGAACCAAGAGGGTCGTTTGAACAACCTTTTACGTCGCTTTTTAAAAAATGTGACGTTGTTATGTGTCTGCAACGTCTTTTTGAAGAAACTATGGTTTTTCACAACATGAAAACCTCAACAAATTTGTTTCAGCATGATCTTGGGTTTTTAACAACATGAAAACCTCAACAAATTTACAGGGACGTTGACGTCAACAAAAACTTGCTAATTCTAACCAATTTTGTACAAAAACTTGTCTAATTCTAAAAAAATTTGTACATTTTATAAAAATGTTTAAGTATGCTAAAATTCCTCTACTCCATATGAACACACACAAACTCTGCCCATTCTTTCCTAACTTCGTCAATGGCAGCTTGGGGGTATGGCGCTTGATTCTTTCCTTTGGCAAACTGCAGTCCATAAACAAAGATTAATATCACCGACGACGCTATTATTCATTTACCGACGTAGGATATATATTCAACGACGGTATTTTTAATCTACCGTCGTTGATAATATAAAAACCGACATAAAAAATAAATCTGAAAATTTTCTTCTTACCGTCCTCTCAAAATCCAGGGAAGTATCCTTTATGATGTCTCTCATAAAGCGCATGACATAATACCCACATTCTACACTGCTTGGTTGCTTTGGAGTGCCGGGCAGAGTTTTCCAAAGAGGTGTTTTACGGCCTACTCTGCCTATGTGTGTATTATACATTTTTAGAGCAGAGTTCACTATGTTTTTCCCGTCCTCATCCACAACACGATTTCCAGGCAGTGGATCCAGAAAATAGACGGTCTCCTTCTTTGCTCTCACAATGATCAAGACCCAATGACGGCTGCACAAAATAAATATAAAGGTTAAATATAGTTTTATATGCAGAGCATCATACAAACAAAATCCTGTTTTTTGTTTGGAGACTAACCCTGGATTGTAAGGCATCAGGAAAATCTGTTCACCATCTGTTTTTTGAAGTCGATTGGCTACGAGACGTGATCTGTCAGTTAATGAACCAGCGTCGGCACTAACTGCAGCAGGGTCGATAAAGCCAACCATATTCACCATATTTGCAGCTTTCAGATGATCAAATAGGCACCTAAATATATGAATTGAAACCATGAGTGTTTTTTTTTTAAACATAAAGGAGAGTGTCAAATGAATATTTGATAAGGACAAACCTCATATATACTGCAACGACAGTAGCCCCAATTTCTTCCATACCAGCAAATTGGGTAATATCTTCATGCAAGACGAAGGTGTTACGATCTATGCCAAACACCTCCTTCTCAATAGTAAAGGACATAGCCTTCTCTTGAGGCTTTAGTGTCGATTCAACATAACTACGAAGGGATTGTAAAGAAGATGGCAACTCCAGCTTTGAATAATTTGGTACTTCAGTACTCTGTTTGAACAAATAAAGCAACATAAAGTGACGTGGTAAATAAATAACAACGACGTTTTAAATAATAAACGTCGTCTTAAAATGAGTTACACGACGGTAAAAAAATACCGTCGTAATGAATACTTATTACGACGTTGAAATAAAACCGACGTCTAATTCAAATGCGAAATTCATAATTAATGAATTTACCTTTTCAATTTTCTCTTCTCCAACACTGGATTGCTGTTATAATAAATAAAGAGATATATATATATATATATATATATAAGAAAGATTTTACAACAATTTAAACATTCAACTAAATAAAAAATGGCGTGGAAATTTTAAACAAACGACGGTTTAAAGAAAATAAAACAAATGAAAAAGGCAAAGTTATGAGAACTTACCTTTTCATCTTTCTTTTCTTCAATCTTTTCTACATCCCCAGATTTCTGTTATAAGAAATAAAGAAATATATATAATACATTGTACAAAAAGTAAAAAAAAATGAAAAAGTAAAATTAAATTAAACCGTCGTGGTACTGAAAAACAAACGACGTTATTACATAATTACAGACGTCTATATTTAATTACACGACGGCAATCATATACTACGACGTTATGTAAACTTGTACAACAATTTAATCATTCAATTAAATAAAAACTGCCGTGGAAATTTAAAACAAACGACGGTTTAAAGAAAATATAGACGTCTGAAAATTGAAAAACAAATTAAAAAGGCAAAGTCATGAGAATTTACCATTTCATCTTTCTTTTCCTCTATATTTTCTACTATCTTTTCTACATCGCCAGATTGCTGTTTTAAGTAATAAAGAAATATATATGACATTGTACAAAAAGTAAAAAATTAAAATAAACCGTCGTGGTACTCAACAACAGACGACGGTATGTAATAATTACAGACGTGTAAAATTCATTAAACGACGTTAAATAAAGAATTACGACGGTAATGAGAATTGAAAAAAAAAAATGAAAAAGGCTAAGTTATGAGAATTTACCTGTTCAACTATCTCAAGTATCTTTCCTTCTACTGTCTTTTCTTCTTCCTCGGATTTCTGTTTTAAGAAATAAAGAAATATATAAATGACATTGTACAAAAATTAAAAACAAATAAATTCACCGTCATGGTAAACGTTAACAGAAGGCGGTTTAATACAAGAGCGTCGTGGTATAACTTTAACACGACGGTAAATATAAACAGAGAAACAGAGAATTCAAAGTTCAAAAACGTTACCATTTCTTCCTGCTTTTCCCCATTCTTGGCAGTATCCTCCTCAAATTGAAGGGCTCTAACATCAAGTGCCCCTGAGCAGCTTGCTTTGTCCGACATTGGATTTTTAGGACTTTGCCCTTGGATTTGGGACATTGTATTCAGTTTCAGCATGCTTTGATCAAAATTGGGGATGAGTTTGGAAAGCTGACTCAGCAAATTTTCCCTCTCAGCTTCTACCAATTGCTTGGTCCTAGCCTCCATCTTTAAACTCTCTTCCCTTGATCTAGCCTCCATTTTCAAAGTCTCTTCTTGAAGGACAAGTCTTACACTTTCCTTCAATTGATCGGCAAACTTTACCTTCTGTTGTCTAGGTAAATTGAAGTATTGCTTAGGGGAAACCCCAGCCCCTACCCCTCTAACTCTTCCTGGATGCTCGGGACCCAAAGCCATTGTCAAAACATCATTGGTTCCTGACAGAGAAAGAGTGCCTTCAGAGACTTGCTTTTGCAAATCATCCTAACAAAAAGACATAATAAAAAGTCAGAATAAGAAAACAAACGACGGTTATTTATAAAAAATCGACGTAATATAATAATATTTCGCACGACTCAATAACATAACAATCGACGTAATATAGTATTTCAGACGACGCTAACTAAATACCGACGTTATTAATTTATTAAACGACGTCAATAATAAACCACCGACGTCTTATGATATAATTACAAAAAACAGAGCATGGATTCCAGATTCAGACCTTTAACGACGCGTTTTAAAATATTTCGACGTAGTAAAACTTTTCACACGACGCAAAAATATAACAGCAGACGTAATAAAAATTTTAAAACAGAGTGAGTAGGCTTACAATTAATTTTGCTTTCTCTGCAGTCTTTGGATCCGGGATGTTACCATGTTTGTCTTCTCTTGCTTTTTTCCATAAGGTAGATCGATCAATATCTACCCCAGGCATGATTTCCTTCAAGTCCTCCTTAAAACCAACATATCCTTTTCGAGACAATCGATGATTGTACTCGAGTTTCTCCCTCCTCTGTGATTGTTCTTCATGCACAGCCCCAAATTTTTCAGACAACCTTGAAGCTACAAAGGCATCCCATTGAGCTTTCTCTAAGAATTTGTATGTTTCAGGGGGCTGTCTTAATCTATCCTGCTCCTTGATGAATGGAAGGATATGAAACCTCGTTAGTGTAGACTTGAAATCCTTCCATTTCTTGGCGGCAGAAGATAGCACCATTTGCTTGCCCCCTTTACCAACCACAAAAGCCATGTCAACGGCTTCCCAAATCTGCTCTTTTATATCCTTGGATATTTGAACCCATTTCTTGTCCACAAGTGGGACTCTGGAGCGTGCCAACACACCAATGTAGGACTGCATCTCATTATGTGCACGGCCATATGGTTTCCCTTCTTCATTGTACTCAACAACAGGCTTGATTTTCTGAATTTTTCTCTGCACAACACGGGGCATTGTGCTCATACCCCGACCTGACTTTGGCTCCTCAGAAATAGTTGCCGTGCTGCCTGGTTCTGTCTTAGAAGATGAAACAAACTTCATCTTCTTCGAGGACTTGGTTTGAGGATTCACAACACTAAGCTCCCTCTTCGAGGATTCATTTTTTTTCAAGCCAGACTCCTTACTTTGGGATTGAGAAACCATGGTTACAGACAAATTAAACCTGCAAGTGAAAATTTATCAGTGAAATTAAGAAAAACCACGACGATTATTTATAAACTACGACGTATTATAATATTTCAAATGACGTAAGAACAAAACAAACGACGTAATAATAAATTTAAACGACGGTAATTAATAACCGACGTGATACAATATTACGACGACGTCAATAATAAACAACCGACGTCTTATGATATAATCAAAAAAGAGAGTATTAAATATTACAACGACGTTAATAATAAAAATCGCCGTGGTATTAAAATAAAACGACGTAAATATTAATATACCGTCGTCTATACCACAAAAACATTAGGAACAACGTAAAATATTTTCAGCAGAAAAATAATTAAAAAGATTTTCGAAACAAAAACCATTGTTCAGAGAAATCAAACATGCGATGAATATATCCTTAAAAATCAAAAACAAAAAAAGGATCTCATTTTAAAAAAACAACGAAGAACACTTTCACACGACGCTAGGGTGACTGGCGAACCGTCGTGGTCTATATATCTAACCACGTAAATAACAAGCCACCGTCGTCTTATTTAGTTGAAGTAAAAGAACCAGAGTAGTGTTCAAACTTGGAAACTTTTCGTCTTTGTCTGCAAATTTATCAAACTTGGAAAGAAAAATGTAAAAAGATTTAAAAAAACGAAAATGATATGCGCATGCAAAACAGGAACAAAAATCCTTTCAGAAATGCTTACCCTTTGCTTGCGATGAAAGCTTTCTTCTGGAGTTTGGTGTTTCAGTTCAGAGATGAAGACGAAGAGGAGATAAGCTTGAAAGTTTGAAACAGTTCTTGGAGAATGCAAAATGAGAGAAGCTTGAAAGTTTTTCTCGGGTTTGGAAACAGTGCAAGTATGGGTCAGGAAGGCGAAAAGTTTAAAATAATAAAAAACCGTTTCATAAAGACGACGCTATTAGTAGTATGCGCCCTAGTATGACACATTATACGGCGCTATTGTTAACACTGCCCTATAATGTTATTTTACACGACGGTATGTTTTAATGAAACGACGTTTTAAAACGAATTACACGACGAATGTTTTTTCAAAAAAGATGAATCGTCATTTTCCAATTTACCCAACGACCTTATATTCAATAATACCACGTCGTTTTAATTACTCATACCGACGTGAAAAATTAATTCCACGTCGTTTTTATTACACAATAAATTAATTTTCCAAAAATTATAACGTCGTTGTTAAATAATTTATACGACCTTATTTTAAAATTTAAATGACGTGTATGTTATATATAAACGTCTATAATGTAAAACAACCGACGTGGTATAAAAGATTTGTTTATAAATAATGGGTTTTCTGTCTTTCTGTCGTCTTCATTTTTCAATTAGGGTTTCAACTTTTTCTCACCTCTCTGGAGGCACATCACCTCTCTGTCTCACCTCGCTTTCATTTTTCAGTGTAGCAAGGGTGGAACCAGCCTTAGAACCTGCATGGGTTTGCAGCCGCACTTGCCCGTTTGAAGGCATACGAGGGCACAACCCACAACAAGTTCTAAGTCTGGTTCCACCCTTGCTACACAGGAGTTTTGAAGAAACAGTTGATTTTGATGAAAATGGAATCGAGGAGTTTTTTGATCTCCATGGTCTTCTTGCTCGACATGTACCCAGCCGCTCTGTTATCCCTCAAGGCCTGAGCCTTCATGATTCTTTCCATGTTGGCAGTCCAGCACGGTGTCACCCAAAACATCTCCACTCTGTCACCCAAAACATCCTTCACAACCTTGCAGAGTCCCTCAAACTTCTCCTTCAACTCTTCCTTCTTCTTTGCCTCGTCTTCACTCTCATCAAGCTTGAGACCTTCCTT